>JAVSBS010006350.1:0-53797 GCA_033124195.1 Coracias cyanogaster | reverse complement strand
CCGCTACGAGCGGCACCCCTCGCCCCGCCGCCGCCCCCCGCGCAGCCTGAGCGCCGGGCGGGGGCTCCGCGCCGCTCCGCGCCCCTCCGCGTCCCTCCGCGCCCGGCGGCGGGACGGGGCCGGCGGAGGCAGAGGCGGCACAGAACAGCTCGGCGGCTCTGCGCGACTCGCCCCCTGCCCCGGCCATGGGGAAGGGGCTGGAGGGGACGGCGGCCCGCTGCGGGCTGGGACTGGGATACCTGCTGCAGACCGTGGTGCTGCCCGCCCTGGCCGTCCTGGGGGCCAGCCGCCCCGGCTCCGCCGCGCAAGGTAAGGCGAGGGAGGGATGGAGAGGCACCGGGGCACCCTCCGGCTGCGGGCTGAAAAGCCGCATCCGTGCCGTGTTGGGTTTTTGCTGGGTTTAGGGGGGTTTTTGTTTGTCTCCCCTGTGTGTGTGTGTGTGTGTGTGTGCGAGCAGCGCATCCCCCCGTGCGCTCGGCGCCCGCCGGGCTCTGGAGGGTCCGGCCGCCGGCTCGGGTCTGTCCTTGCCGAGCCCGGTCGGGACAGGCGTTTCCCTGCGCTCCGGCCTCAGTGCCCCGCCTGAGGGGCTCCCAAGCGGGAGCTTTGGGCTGAAGGGGCCCCGCCGGCAGCCCCCCGGGGCGGGCCGGGTGTCCCCGGCAGCGGCACAGCCGTGCCCCGCCGCTCTGCAGCCGGCGCTCCTTCGGGAGAGCCCCAGCTCTCCCCGCGCACCCTCCTTCTTCGTGGCTAAAACGTGATGTACCCGAAGGGAGTTACCGTGTTTCTGTGTTTACGCTGCTGCTTCGACTGTTTTTTTTTTTTTTTTTCCCTTTGCCCCCTCCCTTGTCGGGGGTTCTGGAGTACATCTGGATCTGTTTTCCCTGTAGCCCGTGGTCCTCTTTCCAAGCGAAAACGTCGCGCTTCTCAGAGCGTGTTTAGCGATGTCTTGAGAGCATCACAAAGAGCCCTGGCTCCGTGTGTCACCCACCCGGCAGACAGCCACAGCAGGAGGCTTGTTCTCCTGCGGGCTGATGCCGGCTAAACTTTCTCGGTGCTTTTCTTCACTCTTCCCCGGAGTTAGACCTAAAGTGGAAATGCGTGGCTTTTGCTGGGAAATACTTTTCTACAACCTCCTCAGTACTAGAGAGAGAGAGGTTGCTGCTGCATGTGGGCAGAGCTGCACATAGCAAGGATGTGCAGGTTCGCTGAAGCACTTGGAAATCCTGTTTATGTGGTTAACAAGAGAAAAGGAATTTTAGAAGCTGTTTTGGGTTGTTAGTTGTTGGTTTTTTTTTTTTCACGTGTGCCACCAAGAAATAATACTATGCATCAAAGCTTTGATTTAGAGTTGTTAGCGTAACGCCAGTGGAAGAATGCTTGGTTTTCCCCCGTCATGTCTGTGGAGAGGCACTTGAGACGGCTGCAGGGGTCTGACCCTGTGCTCTCCCCCAGCCATTGCCAAGTGCTCTCCTCTATGGCCTTGCTGACGAGTGAGCGGTGCTGCTTGCCCTGACTCCTGGTGCCCCTGGCAGGCTTTCAGGAGCCGTAGGCTTGCTGCCGGTGGGCTGGATGCACCGTACGTCATGTCTGTACATGTAACAGTGCTAATCCATTTCCCACTGATGCTTACTCCATCCTCAGAGTCACGTTCTCTTGCCCATACTGGGTATTTATCTCGCAGGAAGATCGGAAACCTGGTCATGAAAAGGGAGTAGCAGAGAACGGGAGTACAAAAATCCCTTATGTATTATGTCATGTTTCTTCTCTGTCTTACATACCATTTTCTTTCACTGGTTGGTTTCATGTTGGAGATAGGACAGGATTTACGTAATGTGTTAAAGGTTTTAATAGTACCATGTGCACCTAGACCAAGATGTCAGTGGTTATGTATCAGTCTGTGTAGACGGGCGGGTGTTGAAGAGGAAAGATCCCCTCAGACAGTTGGACCTGGAGCAGAGAGGAACCTGCCCGCTCTGCCAGCAGGACGCTGGTAATTCACATGACAGATGGCCTGAGCGGAGAAGAGAGGACCCCCTGCGCTGGGCTGTTTCAGAGCGCACGTCTCCATGCCACAGGGCATACCTCACGCTTTCAGATAGTTTCTGCCTTCCACGTGTGCCTTCATAACACAGCACCGTGCGACAGAAATGCCACGAGGGGAGAGGAGCCAGGCCCCCTGCGCCGACACTGTGAAGGGTGGCAGGCACGTGGGACCTGTCACGGGACACAGGTGTGCTCACCTACCCAGAAAGGGACGGAGAGCTCTTCGGCAGTGCTTCCCATTGTGCGCTGTGTGATCAGCTTCCACAACTGAGTGGAAAATCCAGGGAGTGCAGTTGGGATATAGTCATTCATCTTGGACTTGTTTTTCCACGTATGCTTTTATTTCTATTTCCCGTTTGGGTGCAGACTTGGTTTTGGCATCTTTCCCAGAGCTGAGGGATTTTTTGATTGGTGTTTGCCGTGGGGATCTTCATGTATGTATACGTAGTGCTTCAGCGAGGCAATGAATCAACAGTTTAACTATGCCCTCTTCAGGAAGTTTTCTCATCATATAGCACCGGGCAAAGTTTTCCCTTTGTTTTATTTATACGCTTCCAAAAATGTGTGAACATTGAAATGATTCTTACCCAACCTCTTTTGCCAGTCATCCTCAATTCAGTTTGTCTCCTCTGAAGCAGAAACACCCCTCTAGTCTTTTCAGTTGCATTCCTTTGAGAGCAATAGAAATAGGACAAGTGAAAGTTACACTCCAAACTGGGCTCGGTCTTGTGATTTTCAGTGGGTTTGGAGCCAGCTGAATTGGTTTTAGTTGTGCAAAAAAAATTGATCTTCCTTTATGACACCTTGAAAATGAGAAAAAAAATGTAAAGTGTTGTCTTCATACAGCAAACACATAGGCATGATTTAGAAAGGGAAGGAGGGTGTGTACATTTTTTTTCCAGGACTTGCTGCTAGAACTATTTCTTGTTTTGCTTTCCTTCTCTGTTCCCTGACTATCTTTGTCTTTTGAAGCAGGCTAAGGAGACTGTGAGCATTGCTGGAGCTTCTGCTTTCATGCCTTTCTTTTCCATTGCCTTGTGGAAAATAAATTTATTAACTGAGTAGCTGGTGGACCAACCCCCACACTCCCTGGCAGAGAGATTCATATCACTGTGTCTCGGCATCCTTCTGTGAGCTTCTCAGCAGAGCTAAATGCACTTTTTGTTTTATTAGCATTTCTTATCTTCTTATCTGAAGCTGTCTAAGTATTTTTCCGCTGTTTTCAGGAGAGACAGGAAATGGCCACCATGATAGAGACAGCCTTTAATTCTCAAAGTGGGGTGAATGGGGCCGGAGCGATTATCAAGCCAGGATCAACTCTGATCTGCAGTTCAATGCATTGGTTATACTGCTATGATAAGTTACATCAGAATGAGAACTCAAATGTCCCCAACTGTGAAACACAGAGCGACCACCTCTGGACCCAAGCACCTACCCCTGCCTGGCATTCCAGTGCCATCTCCCATACAAGCAACTTTTTCTTTGTCTCTTCAATCAGCAGAGACTGAGTTTCCGCTGTTGAGCTTTCTTACTTCAACCCCCTCCCTGTCTTGGGGCATTCAAAAGTATTTGAAGAACTTATCCTGTGACCCCACCTTGTTAGGATGTAGGTGGGATGAGAGGGAGGCTCAGGCTAGCTATCTCTGGTGACAGGCACGCTTCAGACAGCTTTATGGGCTAGTAACAATGGCATAAGAGATGGATAGAAAAGCTAAAGGGACTACATATTAATGAGTTTTTATTTCAGATGTTCCTTTAAAACAAGGGAGTAAATTTTGTTTTATGCTTAACCCCTCAAACCTAATTAAATCCAAGTGATAATTTAAAAACAAAACTGTAAAAGAGCCATATGTGCAGATATTTGTCTTGCCCCAGCATAGCCTGTGTTAGCAACAGCAGCAGTTTGAAAATGCTTGGTGCGGAAAAAGCGAAATATAACATGTGAATGTGCTAACCTTTTGGGGATGCACTTCTTAATTAAATACCTAAGCACATCTTGATGAAAAAAGTGGGGAAAAGGACTTAATTATCTTGGTGCATGGGTGGATTGCTTGTATTTGATCATGTGGGTGTAATAGTACCTGTATTAGTAAAGTGAGGGCCAAGTAGCATTTTGTTGTGAGTAAGCCCCTTTGGAACATTAATTTGTTTTAAAGCATGTGCTCTGACAGGTTGCAATGGTATTGAGGAGTTTGGGCTGGATATGGTAGCGCTCTGGTACTGTAGTAGGCTTGGCTGCGAGCAAAGCAACCACCGGGTTTCCTTTGCTGACTGAGGTGCAATTTAAACAGGATTAAAATGAAGATGGATTTGTCTCCAGAGGAGGGATTCCTCCCCAGGAACACAGGAGCCAGAATCCGGGCTTCTCTTCCTCCAGCTCCGGTCTCAAGCAGCTGGTTGCAACAGTTATGACAAAAAGTATATACATCAAATACAGCCCCCTTCTGATGGCTTTTCAGCATTACTGTCAGTGCCGCTTATTCCTCTGTACAGTAAGGATGCCTGAGTGTATCTTAGCATTTCTGCAATTGTTGTGCATGTTTACACTGAATCATTTTACGTGGATCATTCATCACATAACTTTTTTTTTTTTTTTTTACTTTGGTAATGGTCTCAAACCTTGATCATTCGCTATGTTTTGGGACTAGCTTTGTCTGTGACATCCAAATTCAGAAATGGGAAACAACATTAACCATATTAAAAAGATTTTCCTAATTTAATTTTCCAAATACTGTACATCTGAGAACAGGAATATAACTCTGTGCCAAGGCCAGGCAAATCAGTTCCATAGCTGGTCTTCACAGCAAGAAAGGAAAAAATGTGGATTGTATTTATTAGGCTCTTTCAAGTAAATATCTTGGGGTTTGTGTAAGTTGAAGAGTGGTATTTTGAGGCACAGTCTGTCCAGTTCTGTTGAATAGGATGCAAAGCAACATCAGCTCCCATGGAAAGTGAGAGGAGCCCAGGCTGACTAGGACAACAACTGAGTGTTTCTGTGTAGTGTATGACCACAGTTTTGTGTGTATGTAAAATATTAAGGAAAGCTGTACTTTGAAAGGTGAAACTACATTTATTTTGTGCTACCAGCTAAGTAATCTTGTTTTGAGTAACCCATTTTATAGCGTATGACTGTCTGTTGCTTTCTGGTGTCTTTCTGGGTTTAAAGTCATTGGGCTTTTGAGGAATCAATTCTGGTTACTTTTTCTGGAAAAAGGCACAAAAGACACTTTCACAGCTTCTTGGGAAAAAATGTTTTAGTTGCTGTTACAAAGGGAATTTCTAGGTAAATTTGCATTACTCAGAGTAGTGAACAGTTTGCTGCAATTTAGTCAAAGAGGATTTGACTCAATGTGAGCCTGAAATGTTCAGTTTGTTGGTTTGTCATTGAAAGCACGTCACTGGAGGCTACCCTTGAAACAAAAGTTAATTCAATCATGGGTGCTCTGCTTATGCAATATGTTTCATATAACTATGTATAGGAAAAAATGTCATTCCCGTTCCCTCTTCCCCGCCTTTCGAGTGGGGAGAGGGTTGTGCTAGTATGTGAAGTGCACATTTTGTTAGCCACCCAGTGGAGGTATTCCAGTTTAGCAGGCAGCAGTCTTGGCATCGGCACCAATAAAGCAGTAATTACATCGCTTGTCATTTCCATTAGCCATCTTTGCTTTCACGTTCAACTTGGAGGTATAAAACAGTGCAAGCTTTTAAAGCGTAAGTCCAAGATTAAAAGCAAGGAGTAAGAGACGAGCAGCGGCTTTCCAGTTGGCTACAAGCTCCGTCAGCGTAGTGGCAGAGTAATGTTGTGCAGAGGCACAGTTCAGTGCTAACTGCTTCCAAGGGCTGGCGGGATGGTGGTGTTTTCAGTGATTTATTGCGTGTGCTCAGTAGAGTCCCGTCTTGGGAGCAGGCGCCCCTGGAGCTTTCCATCATAACATTATCCAAGAGGTGATCTGAAGGAAATGGTATTAAGTCTTCTGGGAGACAAACTGTATACAAAGAAAGACTTAATTTGCATCATTTGTGAGCAAGCATTTGTAATTATGCTAAAAGGGAAATGGTTATAAAGAAGCTTACAGCGAACAAATAGGAACAACAAAATTTCCCCTAATTTTGCACGTACTTTGTTTCCCTGTGCTTAATTTAATGGGCTCATCTGCATCTACTCCGACCCCAAACTCCAGCGATGTGATGGGGAGAGGATTTATTTGGTATTGTCATTGGTTTTGTGATGGGGCTGCTTAAATATTTTGCAAAGCTTCAGTTGTGGGTTTTGTATTTAGATTTGTCTTTCCTAGTTAAGGATGTAGCATAAAACTGTAAGTCCTAGGCACGCATGCTAGCTGGGGGAGGTAAAAGGAAGCCCCAAACTGTCGTTGTGTTCCAGTTGCTTTCCTTGAGGCTGGCTCTGCTCATCCAAACAACACGCACAAGTAAGGTGCGGTGAGTCAGAGCAGCGCGAGAGCTGCCAGAGGTCTTCCCGACTTCCCGTAACCTCAGAGATGCTTGTATACAGCTTTCCCCCTAGGTAGTCATCACTAGAAGAGCTTCCTGTTTGCTTTTATAACTCCATCCCAAATCACACGTATGTTAAAGCAGGAAACATGGGATTTCCTCCTAATTCATCAAATGCTGTGATTTGGGGAGTCCCTTTATAGCCTGGCACATTGTTATCTAAAAGTTTGGGCTGGATAAGAAAAGCTCCATGCAAAAATAGTTTCACTATCTGTTTATATGCTTTTTATCAATGTGGAAACATTTTGGGGAAACAAACAGAGTTCTTTTTGTTTATTTGCTGGGTGGAGGCTGAAAAAAAAAACAAACAAGAAACCTTAATCAAAACCAGAAAAGATTCAGTTATTGTAGTGAAAAGGTCAATAAAGCCCCAAATATTTACCTCACTGGCCAAACTCTTTCTACTTGTGCTCTTTGAAAATCTGTTAGGTCTTCGGTGAAAATTAAAAAGTTGTAAACTCTTTCAACAATAACAGTTTTAATTTCCATTGACATTTTTCCATATTTCAAGCACCCTAGTGAAAAGCCTCACTGTTTAACTTGATTTACAGTCTTGGTTAAGCACTTAAGGCATCTATTTACAGCACTTTCTAGGTCTTGCTCTCTCTCTTTTTTTTTTTTTAATCACATTGACTTTACTGTGATACAGATTGAGATAGAGACCTAGTTTCTCAGTAGTGTCGGACATGCCCTTAATGCCACTGGGGAAGGGCAGGCAACGCTGGATTTAGGTGAGTACCTTTGCTGTTTCCCAAATACAAGCAGTGCTGCTCTAGCTTGCATGAATGTGCAATCAACCCATTGAGGCAGGGCTGTCCCCCATGCTGCAGAGCATCAGCGCCACCTCAAACGCTCACTTTCCTTCACTGTGAGCCCTACACAGGCAGGGCAGGGAGAGGCAGCCAAAAAGCCATGCATGATGGTCTCAGTGATACCTCCCATGGGGGACACCGGCAGCTGTGTCTTTAGGGTAGCTTTGATACACGTTTGCATTGCTGGAGACAATGGGAGATTCTTATGTGTCCTATTGCATTAGCTATTTAATCTTTAATCCGTCTTGCTGGATTGGGAGGACAGCTGTATTTATCTCTCTTTGGTGGAGAGATATAAAGGGAGCTGCTGATGGGTGCAGAGCAAACGTGTAAGGAAGCCAAAATGTGAACTTGAGGTTTCTGAGTGCCCAAGACTCTGGTGCTTTAGTCCATCCTCCTCCTTGTCCGACAGTCCCAAAAGTGGATGCTACAGAAGGAATGCTAGGCTGAAGACTCTCAGGTGCATTTCCAGCGTCAAATTTGTTAGGTCTTTCTAGTGGTTTCTTCATATCTGCTGGTACCTAGAAATATGTGTACAAGATGAAGGTCGAAACCCACGTGCTGTTGCTCAGAAACAGGGATGCTTGCTGGAAGCTTTGACTTTACAGTGGCAGGTGGTTTGGGGGGGATTTGCTTCACCCGGTGAAATCCATGGCATTATCCCAAATTTGGGAGGAGCAAGAGCAGATCCAGCGGATGACTGCAGCACTGTTGTAAATAGAACAAGGATCGCTGCCTTGGATTGTTTTGTTCATTTGGGTTTAATCTGCAATTCAGGACTATCTTATTCAACTGTACTTCATTCATCTGAATGAACAACTTGTGCTCCAAAAGACCTTGTTGCCTTACGAGTCATAAAAGTTATGAGGTTGCCTAGGCAATTAAATCAGTATCTTTTTTTCTCTTGTTGAGGTAACATTATCAACAGTAACGCTAAGGGGCTCGGGTAGGTTTTGCTGGCCTAGCAACAGCTGAGCATTTTCTTGTTAGGTAGCTCCTGCCAGTCCCCTTTTAGTTATTTTCAAGAAGTAAAGTAGCTTTATTTCTTAGTCTCATATTGAGTGAGAGGTTGAAATGTTAAGCTCTGTGGATTAACAGTGTATCCTTTGAGAAAAAGGAAAGCTTGAGGGTTTTTTTTTTGGTCCCTTGAGTGCTGAAAGCGATTGTTTGAGAAATCTTGAATTTCATCAGCTAGATAGAAGGAAATGTGCAAGTAAGCCTTGAATGATCTGTCAAAAGAGGTTGACTCTATTGCAGCCGTTTTAGAAACTTGTTTGAACTGATAGTTGTTCCCCAGGCATTTCTTTGCTTGAATTTAGTGCATTTCACGTCAGGCAGTGAAAAGTGATCACCACAGGATAATTCAGAGCTGTTTGGAGAGCTAAAATTTGCTAAAATAATGGCTGGAAAATGAATTGCTGCACTTTTATGATATGGTATGTTTATTTATTATTTAAATACATCACTTGTCTTATCCAGTCCCAACATATGTGTTTATACTGGAAAGTTTATATAGTGAGTGAAGATAATAACGTGGTCTCACCGAATGAGGTTAATTGCAGTTCAGTCGCACCGAAACAGAGGAATAAGAAGTGGAACAGAGTAGCAAGTGAGACTAATTCTGTTCTCATGTGCATTGGATTTACCTACACTGACTGTAGCGCAGGTAATTACCGAGAGTAATTCAAGAGTACAGACATGCACACTGCCTTACTCTGAATTAATTTTCTCTTTCATTAACATATCTCCTAGATCTGCTAGTTGCCCATGGAGTTAGCACAGGTGTGTTCCTCTCACCTTTCCCTGCAACATCAACAACTTCACGTGTCCTGGTTACTCTGCAGCTCTACACATACAAAAGATGAGAGGCTGTGATGAGCAGGGAATAGCCAGGGCTAACAGGGTGATGGCAAAGTGTCCGGACTGAAACTTTGGCTTGTGTGCAATCAGAGGAGACTATAGAGAAATGTCTGCTCTGCAAGCCTTCGTTCTGGGACTAGGATAACACACAGTGTTGCTTTCAACTAAAAGGAAATAAAGTTTCCCCTGTTAAACTCAGTGACTTCAGATCTGAAAATCAGAGTTGATTATGGAAACTCCAAGTGTGTCCAGTTAAGGGATGGGGCTGTAATTAAATGGTGGTGAATGTGTCTTTGTAAAGTCTCGTTGAATTGACTCATGAACTGCTACTATTCCTTGCTCTAAGCTTTTTGGCCCCAAAGCTGCCCTAGTTTTTGCAAGTCATCATCCCCATTACAAATTCCTTTCATGCAGACCTTGCAAACAGCTTTAGGGACTTCCTTTCTGCTTCCTCACCAGTTTCTGAAGGTGAGGGTAACTTTTTCAGTTTCTTACTCAAAAAAAAAAGCAGCAATCTTCTAATGCAGCAGATCTCTGCTGGCAAGAATGCCAGTGCTGGTTTTCCTTCTCTTCCTCATGTAAGGTAACTGTGCTGTAGCGAATAGGAAGTTTCTAATTTCTTAGCTCCTAAGTAATGAGAAAGTTTATGGCTACAAAGTTCAGTACCAGGACGTGTCAGTTTACTATCAGTTTCCTTTTGTATTTTTAAATCTCTAATGTTTGTACCAAGGATAGACTTACACTCTACAAGGCCACATTATGACCACGAACAAATACAGGTCCACTGATTTCAAAGGCAGCACGCATTTGAAGCTGATCTCGTTCCATGTTAAAAATATATCAATGAAGTAGAGTGAGACTCTAGGGTGGACAGACCTTGATCTTGTGGGTTTTTTGCCTGGCAGGTTTTTTTTGGTTGGTGTTTTAAGCTCATTTAAGCTTAAACATTCATCATTCATCTATTTGAATAATTTTCTGGCTTTCCATTTCCCTTACGTGTAGCAGTGTGGCTCTTTGCTGTAGAGAAATTGAAACAACATGTCACTTGAAAACGTGTTGGTGAGATTCTTCCAGGTAATGTTTTTTCTCTTGGGTTTTGTCACATTATTTCAGAATACTGACAGCCCAATGCCACCAACTGTAGGCAGATAGTCACATAAATATCTATTATACACAAATGCACGGCACTTTCCTGCCTCAGCAATCAGTCATTTTTGAACTAAAGACCTCTACTACTAAAAGCAGGGTCTTTGAAGGCTTGAGTTAGAAATGCAGCCTGGTACCTGGTAGGAAAAGTGGTTATTATCCTGGTTTAGACAGTAGAATGAGACATGCCATATGCCTTTCATAAGCACTGGAAAAGGCAAAAGTGTTCAACTACTGGTAACTTTTGTCCTTTGCTTGTCTTGAACTATTTATGTATGGGTCTATTTTTTTTTTTTCCCCCTAAATGTTATATATTAATTCTTAATAGTAAACTTAGCTATTAGATAAAATCTTCCAAATCTTTAACAAAAAAGGTCCTAATTTACTTACTTGCTTTATAAACATTTTTATCATTTTGTAGTCTTGAAAGCAAAGTCTTAAATTTGCATTTTAAAAAAACAATTGCAAAGAAAACTGAATTAAAATGACAAAGTGACATTGTGCAGACTATTCATCTGCTGTTTTACTGATGAGTTTATGAGTACTCGGTTTCATTGCAAAGTTCTTTTTTCTTAGGGAAATCAACTGATGGCAGGAGCGCAATCAAATTTTGCTTTGTCTGATTAGTTTCACTGGATTGCTTGGGATTTACTCACCGAAGCAAGTCAAGGAAAATTCAGTCTTTTGTCTTTAAAGTTTTATATCCCCTAGTACCAATGCAGAGCACATATTTCTCTCATGGAGGCCGGGCTGAGGTTAAGTTGGTTTTAAAGATAACAGTAGATTCCAGCGTCCTTGCGTTTGTTTTGTATTTGGTGACAGTCACTAAATCAGAGGAAGGAATGTTCAAACAACACACTTGAGGAAAAGTGATTTTTATAGAAAGGGCCCATTCCTGCTAATAGCCAGTAACTGCACATAACCCCGCTGACATTAAAAGTCCATTAGCTAAGCCCAGTTTAAACAGCAGCTGATGCTATGTCAGCTAAATGTACATTGGAATTTTTCATGTAATGCAACAATGGCACTTCTGTAATTTTTCTAAAACTATGTACATTAAGGAAAGCAAATGTCATCTGATAGTAGTAAGATGAAGAGTTCACATTAAAGTAGGGAGGATTGTAATCAAACTGAATTTACTATCTGGTTGCATTAACAAAACCCAGAAATGGTTACAAGAAAAGCAGAGAGTATCAGGTTTCTGAATTAAAGCAAAATTAACAAATCTAGTGTGTGGGCTCCTGTAACTCAGGATAACCACAGAGCTGCTTATCTGCTTGGTTCTTTGTCATTAAATACGTTATGACCTTGTTCAAGAAAAGTTTCTACTCAAGTTAGTAAGATGCTTTGTCACGTGGGGCACTGGGTTGCTGTGGGAAAAAAAAAAAGGGTTATTTTCTGGCTGTTGTGGAAGTCTGTCTCATTGCAGCAGTGTGAAAACATTTAAACTTGTCAAGATGGTGTTTGTATGCCCATGGCCTTAAATTCTGGTTAACCATTGGCACAGCAAATAGCATCTACCCATCTCAGTATATCAAAGAGAGGGTTGAGAAGTATGGTGGAAAAAATGGTGCATGCTTGGTAAAGAGAAGCGTGACAGGTGATGAGCTTGTTATCTCCAAAAGCAACCAGCAGACTCAGGTCCTGGTACTCTGATCTTAGGACCATTGAAGCAAGGTTTAGGAGCTGAAGCATGGTTTGGCAACCGGGCTAATTCTGAAAAGTTACTTTGAAGTCTGCTTTGAAAATAGATCTTGTGCTGTAAAGCCATTGTGGAGACAGATGAAGGGTCACTTAGTAAGTTAATGTGAGAGGTGGAAACAGAGGGGTAATTAGTGGCTTACTGACATGTTCCCAAGTACACTGAAGTATTGCTGTAACCTCCTCCTCGTTGCTATTATCCGTCCATTAGTGAAACCTCGTACAAGCACTGACAGGAGTAGAGCTTAAATGCCTGATGCGGGTAGACATACCACTGCCAAAAGCCTGCGAACACATCTGGAGGGCTCACTTAGACTCTTAACAAACTGCGTTAGTAGTGCAAAACTCTCCAGCGTGTCATGAGCCTGAACCTGACGGTTTTGTCTTCCCAAGCTGAAGGAGTTGACATCAGTAGCGTGCCCAGAGCAGATCGTGCTTGCAAACTACAGGGGTTTTAATGAGAATAATTCAATTGCAGTTTTTTTTCCTCTTCTGGAATATAACATGTAAACATATTACTGAACTAAAGCCTGGTTTTAATTACAAGCAGTAACTTTTTCATGTTGACAGATTTTCACATGGAAAGCTTTACTGAAAATGAGAGGAGACCTTTTTGCCATCATTAGTTCTTGCTGCTTAGTGCTTTTATCAAGTACAGTAAAATACTGTTTGCAATTAATTCCAAGCTTATATGGACATGTTTAATATAATTACCAAACAAAATCCTGTTTACTAACATATTGCTTGTGAAACTAGTTGGAATAATCTGGTCTCTGGCACACATAAATCAGGCAGCAATAAGAGCTGTAAATATTTCACAATATACTTAGAGGGCTTTCATTACAATACTGAATCCACTTTTGGGTTTTAAGGATAAAACATAGGTCAAAACTGACTTTTCCCATATGTTCTTTCCTAATCTTTCACTTCTTAGAGTGGAAGTTATTTTAAAAAATAATTATTGTATTTGATTATAAAAAAACCTGAATATATACATGTTCATGAGCTGGGAGAATTATGTAACTAAATTATGCTGGATAAGGTCATTCACATTGGTGTGGGACAATTGCTCTAATACAGCTGTGAGTACATTTTCATTGGAAAGAGGCATTGCAGTGCCAGTACTCTGTCTTCCTCAAAGTTCTGCTATTTTTATCTGTCTGGATGTCTGTCTATTGTGTACTAAGCCTGAAACACGTGCACAAAATGGTTAGAAGCAGCTGGCTATGCAGCTAATTCAGGTGTCCAAAGGGCTGTGAAACCAAAGGTGACCAGGAGCTGAGTTTGTAGTGGCATGCTGGGGGACCTATGAGATGGAGTTATGTGCTGAGCCCCCTCTTTCTAGCAAGTTTTGAGCCTGTATTTATACAGAAAGAGGAAAAGAAGACTAGTAGTCTGTGTACTGCAGACTATTTGGGGTTGCGTGAGGCTGCTAAACTGTTTTTCTGAGTTAGGACTCTGCGTGTAGTTTGTCCGGTTCAGCAGAAGGCCTTGAAATTTCAAGAAAATATTTATAATCATCTCTCAAGTCATCTTCCCCCACCCCAAACAAAGACCTTAAAAAGCAGTTGTGAAAACAAAACATTTTGCAATTTTTGTTTGCTTGGGAATGTTCTTTAACCTTTAAAATAAAATAAGAAATAAAGTAACCAAAGTACTGTTTTGAAAAACAAATCTGAAAAATGTTCATTTTGGGGATTTTTTTTTTCCCGCCCTTCTTCTGCAGTTGGATTCCCTCACTAAAGTAGACCTAAATTTTTGCATGTTTTGCCTATTACATTCTCTAAAGAAATTTAACCTCCAAAACTGTGTGAGACTCCTTCGTGCATTCATGGCTCCTCTGAGCCATGAGCTCCTCAAGCTTAGGACCCCACCTCCAAAACAAAAAGTACAACTAAAAATTTTTATCAGATAGACGATAACATTGGAAAAATTTGCAGGAGAAGATTCTCCCCTCCCACACCTCATTGAGGGGATAAACAAAGCCTGCAGATGTGTTCAACTCCTTGAGGTGTGTGTCTGTGGCAAGGGAGCTCCTGGGACAGGGCAGAAGGAAACTCCAGGGTGTCTCAGCTGCTCCACTGCACTGGGTGCAAGTGCCCAGGCTGTGGCAAGGGAGGTCTACAGGGGTGGCCACTGTGAGGAGGAAGTGCTCCAGGTGCTGCAGCTGAGATCCTCCTGCAGCCTTTGGAGAGCCCAGGCTGGAGCAGGGACTACAGCCCATGGGAAGGACCCATGGACAGAGCAGGAGAAAAGCAGCCTAAGTGGCTCAGCAGAGATTTTTTTTTTTTTTAATAGGAGGCAGATGAAGATCTGTGGCATAGCTGGCACACTAAGGTATCATTAATATTTCCTGCAGTTAAGGACAATAAATGATTGCATTTAATCCTTTATGCAAACAAAAGCCTGTATCAAGCAAAACTTTGGGGATGTTCTGATTGTGTCAGCTCTTAGTGCTATGTCTGACTTTAACATGATCTTCCCAAAGTTTCTGCTTTTACAGTATCTGGGCATTTTGGAATTTGGTGGGCTTATACAAATGACTCCCCAATTATGAAAAGGGCTTTTATTTGACTAAAAAAATTGTAAGGACTTTCTACTGTATTTGATTCTTGTTCTGTTTCTTCTCTGTGTACATCAAAAGAAAGTCTGGTTGCTCAAAGTTCCGTGTTTTGAGCTATGGACTTCAGCACTTCCATGGAAGTACATTAATGGGGAATGTTATTTGCCATGTGGTCTGTAAGGTCAAAAATAATCTTAAAATGCTATTGATTATTTTTTTGCCAGCTACTGAAGTTTAGTTTGAGCAAAGTAACTCTCACCCACAGTGCAAGGTAAAAACTGTTGCTTTGCTTGTTTTCCGAAACTTGAAAAATAAATACAAATACTGACCTATTTATTATCACTTGTGCTTATTGGAAGATAAATGTGCCAGGGAAGGTTTTGCTTAAGGCAGTCCTTAAAACAAACAATTCCAACTGTACTCTTTAATGATCAGATTTCATCTAACTTTTCCTTGCTTTTAGGTGGTCAGTATTTTAAGATACAACAAGGTATTTTGATCAGTATCATAACATGTGGTGTCACTCTATACTTGCAGTCAGTATCAAGTGTCGTATCAACATCCTATGGGCACCTGGGGTTACATAGCTATGACTTGCAAAGGTGTTACTATAAAATATGTAGCAGGTCGTTGTCTCTGGAGAGATCACAAGGGTTTCTGAATGCAGTACTTTGATTTTGGAAAGCTGAAGTCACAATTTTCAGTTTTCTGTAGTATGAGAACTTGCACTGAAGTGTGAGTCATTGGAACTTTGCAGCGTGCAAACAATATTGAATTACTTTGTTAGTTCAGGCTGTATCCAGACACTGTCATTGGGAAGTTATTAGTATATATAATTACCTAACCCCAAGGAATTTCTGGACTGAAATTGCTTATGTAATCCTACGTGCTTCCTTCCCACAAACCCAGCTTAAAGGCTCATGCAAGTCTCTTGCCAAGAGACTTGCATGAAATATTTGGGAAGATGCACTCACCTGCGAGGGTAAAGAGCTTACCTGACAGTAGCCCTACCTTCAAAAGCCAGTTCTGACTTGTGCTTCAGGGTGTTTATCAAGTGCCAGGTTGTTTCTTATTAGGGGATGTGACCTTTAGATTTCAGCTGCTGCCATTATCTAATCGGCAGCATGACTCTTCCTGTAGGAGCCAAAATTATTAATGACAACTTATGCAACACCAAGTTTTCGTGGCTTGAGGGCCACCAGATACAACTTGTATGCATGAAAACCAAGCAGCATAGGTCTGGAATTTGAGAAGGCCAAAGGTGTTTTGATTAGCGAGGAAATGGATATCAACTGGTTTATTTATGCTTATAAATATATATAACTGTGTATAGGTACGCTGGTAAATTGCATATGCCACTTAGCCCCATCTGTTCCTAATAAATTACAGCCCACAGGCTCTAGGTTTTGAAAGTTCTGATTATGCTCAGATAGGTGAACTTTCTAAGTGGGAGAGCTGGCCTTCACAAAATGTATTTGCGGCTGAGCCTCTCATTTTGTGTAAACCAACACAGCTTCCCCGAGTTCAGTGGGTGTCTCAGTCCTGCATCAACTTGAGGGTTGTTAACAGTTAGGATTTCTGTAAGACTGTATTCATGGTGGAGAGATTTCTATCTCATCTATTTGGACAGAAAAAAATTCCATAACTCTTAAAAATGCTTTTAAAAAAATGGAAAGAACAAACAAACAAAAAAAGGAGCAGACACTGCAAAGTACATCAGAGACCAGTTCCGGTGTCAACAGAGAGAGATTCTTTGTCACTAAAATGAGGAGGAAAATGTTTGTATCTTTACAAGATCTTGTCCCACATAAGAAAGCCTAAGAAAAGATAAGCATCTAAACCAGCATGCTGTTTTATGACTGGTTGTTTGGGTCTTTTTAGTTTCTAAAAAGAAAATTTTCCTTGGAAGTTTTTGCAGCCACCCACCATCCCACTGATGCAAAGCCTCTGCAAAGACTTAGTAATTAAAATGAAAAGGCTGTATGTTCACATTGCCCCTGCTCTCTGCAGTGTTTGTTCTCTCAACATCACTCTACTTCTGATCAAAACTTGAGATTAACTTTTCTCAGCAGGTCTCTGTACCATCAAGGCCATCTACCTAGCTACAGCAGTGACTGATCATTTTGGATCACCTTGGAGGATTTACAAAAACAAAAATAAGACTTCCTTTTCCTCACTGTCTTCTCTCGAAGAAGAGGCAATAGAAAATTAAACCATACAAAAATCAGCCTGTTAGAATTAGCAGTTTCAAATATGAATTAGTAACAGTAGAAAAAAATTTATTTGGAAAATGAAGAGTTTTTAATACACTCCAGTATTTTTCTTTCCCTGGGTGATAAGACAAATACGGCATTGTATAAAGAAGTTAAAGCATCCTCTTTCCCCCAGAATACTTATTTATAAACACCAAGTGTGGACTAAACATTCTTTTCTCTTGGATGAAAACTTGGGATGGGAACAAACTTATCTGTGGGATATGAGGCTGGACAAAGGCATTGTTTTGATCCTCCAGCTAAAAAAAAATGTTTGGGGAGCAGACCAGTATGTATTTACTACCCACTTCAAAACCATAAGACAGACACCAAAGCATGTTATGCGTGATGCTGCTTGAGGCAAGAAAGATAAGATGGTGTGGTAAAGAAACTGCTCTGTTCTGTTAGCACACTAGCAAGCACAAAGCAGACTGGCCCTGTCTAAAGACTGGGAGAGCCCACGCACTCCTCTTTCACCAGTAAATGTTTGCCTTCGAGTGGATGGAATGTGGCCCTGACATAAAGCAGGGGAAGCAGGAGACAGGCAGGGAATTACCAGCTGCAAGTGCCTATAAAGCAATGCTGGAGAAATGTTTGAAGAGGCAAATGCTGCTTTGGGGAAGACCTCGGGATCTTTGGTTTGGGCTGGAAGATGATTCAGTATGAGCTGAGGCAAGCAGCGATGAAGAACAATGAAAGAAAAGTCATGTGAATTTAAGTGTTTTGGTTTGGGGTTTTCTTTGTTTGTTTTGGTTTGTTTTTTTTAAAGTGTCATTATCTATATGAACTGTCCATGATATTGTCCTATGAGGCATAATAAATAATAGAGGTGCTTTAAAAACAAGACAAAACATTAATATTGCCACCAAGTTCTCTGATGTTGTTCGTTTGGGTTGGTTTGTTTTAATGTGAGGCTTTTTGTTACCCACCTGAGAAATCTTGCAGAAGTGGGAGGGGAGCACTTAGATCAGTTTTCTGAGTTGTTTCTGTGTTCTGAGTCCATCTAGCCACTGTAAAAGATATCAGAATGTCGTTATCATCTTTGAATGCAAGAGGAAACTATGAAACCCAAAGACAACATAAAATGGCATCTCACAAAGTGTTTGAGTGAGGAATTGGGAGCAAAGTAGATGGGAAGTCTCGGTGCAAAGGCAATGGATCAGGCCCTTGCTTTGGAGTGCTAACACTACTGCCAGGGCAGAGCTGTTTGTTACTGGTGACTCTCAGATAGGTGTCATTCTTGTGTGCTTGCTGGGTATGCTCAACTGAAAATTACATAAAAGGAACCGACCAAGTCAGTTTAAGCATTGTGGGTTTCATACCCATGGAAAAAATGTCAAAGGAAAATTTAAAGCATAAATGTGAGTAAAGGCGCAGTTCTGTAAAAAAAATCCTTTCTCTTGTGAGCAGTATTATTAACCTTTGAAAAGTGTGATGACATTTCTGCAAGCATCTGTGTTTCAGCATTTGAGTAATCCCACACCTCTAATATGCAGCTTTGCAAGGTTGTGGCCTAAAATGAAGAGTCCCACCCAAGTTTCCCTGTATGGTTAGGAACAGTCCCTTGGGAAGGAGTTCAGAGCAGAAACATAACTTCTCTGAAGAATTCTTAATCTGAACTCCCTGTTGCAGCAGCTCTCATCAGAGAAGTTCTGATGATGTCTATTGATTACGTTTCTTTTTCTTTGTATCTTAAAGAGTAGATTGAAAGGTCATTTTTTATATTAGCATGTACAGAGTTTTATTGATTCTCTTTTATGAGGCATTAATGAAATCTATAGAAGCCTAACAAGATTGTGTAGCTAACCTTGGCAAGGTTGCCTGTTCTCTTTACATGTGCAGAAAAGGGAAAATACAATGTTTCATTTTGCCGGTTTAAATTATGTGGGAGAAAGTGAGTTTCAGGGAATCAAATACCTCTTAGCAGAAAGAGAGCATGATGTATCTTTACTAATCTATTAACTGCAAAATGTGCTTAGCAGTGATTTTTTGGGAATGCTTTGTTTTCCTGCCTAATGGTACCACATATTTATCACTATGAAAACAAGAAGGGAAATCAGTCACTCATTACACGTGCCAGAAATGCCTTCCACAGTCACCGTGGTGGTATGTCAAGAGTCTATTCCACCTTAAGAGAACAGGCAGGATTTATTCTGGAAATGTACCAAAATGGACCAATCTTTCTCAAAAATATGAAGCTGACATCAATTTTGCAAAGTTAAAATAAACAGTAGTCACACTTGACCCAGTGTATTGTATTAACAGAGGAAGAAATGTAAAGAACTGGGAGTATCTATGGATTTGGCTTGGTGGGACATTGAACATGATACACTGGATTAACAAATTACCCACTAACTGAAAAACTATTCATAATAAAATATGGGAAGAATTTTCAGTGTATTATTTCATTCCACATTATTTTCTTAAACATTTTTTTCTTTTTATACCATTTAAATTAATGAAGGCTGTCTTGAATATGAAGTACAGAGCTAATGCCCCCTGAGAAAGGATGCCTTTGCACAGTGAAAATTCAGATCACACTCATCAAAAGCCTTTGAGTACATGTTGAGCATTTTTATTTCCAGTCAGAAAAACATATCGGAGAGAGGGAAGTATAATTATCTTCATTTTTAGATGGAAACCAGAGGAGCAGGAGGAAGGACTGCGGAGTGAGCAGACACAGGAATTCCCCTCTGGTGGGCTCACAGAAAACATGGAAAAAATTTGTGGTATGAAAATGGCTGGTACTGCTTGTTTCTATCAAAAGGCCGTGGAGAATGTAGGAAGTGGGTGCTGAGCCTTTACACCACAGTCTGATTTGTGACCAGCTTAACTGCTGCTGGCCCACTTTGTCTTTGCCATCATCCTCATCGAGCGGTCAGAAAGCTACTGCTACAGACAAAATTAGGAGTGGGGCTCCTAATCCTGATTTTTTTGGCTCCGCAGACCTGCAGTGAGAACGGTGACTGGCTGCAAAAGCCCATCTGGAGGAGCCTTGTCCCGTGGAGTCATTGGTCCTGCTTTGGCAGTGCCTGTGAGGTCCAGCCCTCCCCAGTTTTCGCCATGCCATGTGGTTTTCTCCAACCTCCTTGCCTAAGTGCATGAGTTTGTGTGACTCTAATGACAGCCCTTACATGGATTTTTATTACTCGCCATCCTCATAAGTCTCCTTTTCTCCCTGTCAGATAGTAGTCTTCCCAGTGCATTTCCAAGACTGTTGTGAAGGTGAAGGGATGCAGCTCTACCACTGCCCCCATGTCCCATGAGGGCTGTGCTCAAGTAGGCAGCTGTGCTGGGTTTCACACAAAGAGGCCACGCTGCAGTGCCACATGCTTCAAATCTGTACAGCTGGAAGTCCCTCAGGATCTTGGTGCCGTTACTTAAGAGAAGTGCTCTTGCTTTGTCTCTGTGTCAGGCACCGGTTGTATTTGACGAAGGTGGAATGGGCTAGAGGTACGCGTCTGGAGATGCTGGAGGGGCATCACATAGCAGGTCAAGACTTTGCCTGTGCCCAGAGGATGAATGGCTTTGTTTCCCAGTCTGGAGCTCCCGTCTCCTTCAAAGCACTACAAAATCAGGCTGTAAAGAGAAACACAGCCCAAAACATGGAAGTGGTCTTTAGCTCAGCTCTTGCACTTTTATTAGCTGTCGTGAAACTGAGGGCTAGATATTGCTGCATTTCTCAGCTCATGAAATGAGTACAAGTAAATTCTTCTTTTTGTATTTTTAAATTCATACTATGTGTTCTATTACTGTTTTGGATTTCGAATAATGGCTATTCAGGCTCTGGTGTTTATGAAATTATGTCTGCGCCGAAGGACAGAGATTTGCAGTACCTTAGATGCTCTTTACTTCCACCTTTGGAAGATGTGTCTAGAAAATCCATTGCTTGGGTCTCCCTGGGTGGGAGTATCCCCAGAAAAAAGCTGGACTAACCTTCTGACATACTGTAAGAAAACTGCAGGATTACCTGAACAATATGTCTAAAATGCATTGCAGGATGTCAGTGAATCAAAGAGGGGACAGGCAAGCATGTTACCCCTTGTTCCCATGTATAAATAACACAAAGAATAAGGGTTTGGATATTCTCCTTTGAATTATTTTCCTTTAACATTTTCGTTAAACTTCCTTGCAGTCTGGTGATGTCAATACATCAGTAGATTTATTTATTTGAAAGTTAAAGACTTTTTGATAGCTGCTATTATTTAGTTTCTACTTCAGCTAAGCTACTGAGTTCTTTTATTTATTGATCAAACGAGCATTTAGGTTTAAAATATGCCAAAAAGTATTTGGATCCTGGCACTCCAGTAATGATATAAGGAGTAATCACAATTGTATACACTGTCTCCAGGTACAGTTCCAAAAAGGCTGACACTCCCAGTTTTCTAACAGAAAACACTGAAAAAAAGACTTGAGACAGAGATAACTGGATAGACGGAGAGACGACAAGACAAATGGGTGGATGCAAAGATTAAGAGAGATAGTTTGGATTAATCAATCCTTTGCAAACATAGTACGTGTTCCAGAGATGGCTACTTTTTATTCCAAGGAGTGTGCTTGAAAGAGTGTGCAGTGGCTTTGGTGGCCAGGCTTGGGGGTGGGAAAGAGGGTGCTGAGCTGACTTCAAAATACTCCTGCCCAACCCAGCTGGCAATAGAAATGAGCACAAACAAAGCTGCTTTTAGCCGTCAGTGCCTCATAGCACCAGGCAAAGGTAGGAGCATGTGCCGGTCAGAGGAGGTGATGGCCATGTTTGCAGTCCTGGTGACTGAGCTTTTTTTGTCCCTGGACTGCCCATGCCAGCCTCTGTCTGCTTGCAGGTGAGTGCACCTACCAGATGTCTGTGCCAAGTGCTGAGGATGTGTCCATCAGTGAAATAAAAGCTGTTATGAGGTCTTTGCCACAGATGTTGCTGCCTAGCCCCCTGTCTGGCTTCTGCAGATGGGCGAGGCAACGGATTGATTATGTGGAAAGGGGGTAACGTGATGCAAAGGGAAAAAAATAGCTATGGAGTGCTCCTCTTAAAGCAGTTTCTGGGGCTTATCCAGCAGGCATTGTGCTTCAACCAGGCCATGGTCATTAACCATTTCCAAAAACCTTGGCCCAGCTCTCTAGGCCTTACCCCTGCATCCACTGGGTCCTCCCACTCAGCCCTTCCCATCAGTCTGGGCATCCACAGATGTTCAGAAACTCTTACCTGTGTTTTGGTATCTATTGCTTTATAGAAATTAAGAAGTGATGACCTGTGCTACAAGGCTGTCTGGTTTTGTCCTTCCTTTGATACTGAGCGCTACGCTGGATGGGGTGGAGCAGGTGGCTTCTCCAGGAGAAGAAATGTCTGACTGGTGTTGAATTTGAGAATATTGCTGTTGCTACTTTCTTACATATTTTTAGGTCCAAACAGGTGTTTGAATCCCAGAAATGGTGATTTCCTGTACCAAAGTACCACTGGGGTACAGCAGTACTGGTACCAAATATGCTTTGAGGCAAACCACATTCCCCCATAGGTTCAGAAGCAGGGGTTAAAGCCTTTGTAGATATGTCCTAAGCACTTGCACTCATTTGACTGGTCTCAGAGGGAAAATTAACTGCTCACAACTACAGCCAGGAAGGCAATTTATTTTGGCCAGCTGGCCAAAAAGCTCCTCCCATTTTGGAAGTGCAGGACAAGAGTTGAGGCTTCATAAAAATCATTATTAGCTACAAAATGGGACTCTGTTGCAGTAGCCTTTAAAGTACCCCTGGCTTCCTGGCTGCCATTAATCCTTGCCGTGTTTCGTTCAAAAGCATCCCTATCCATGCACAAACTGCATCATCCTGACCCTGTCTTTTCCTCTGCGTAGCATTTTGCAGGTTTCATGTAACAACTTGTATGTTACACACAGCCTTCAGGACTCCCTGATGAGCAAATCCTACAGTAAGAGCAAATCCACCACCAGGCACTGGTGACTGGCACTGCTCTAGCAGGTAGCACTTCATGCCTTAACTCTATGAAGCTGCATGACATTCCTGTGGGAGGTCAGCTGAGCCCCACACCTTCTACAGAAAGTCACACAAAACAAAAATCTGTGCTCTGAAGTAAAAGCAGTCCTCACTTGGTGTGGTGCACAACTGAACTTTGCTGTTCAGACGTGGAGGGTTGGTTCTTGGTGGCGCTGGGAAGTGAATGGTTTGGACACAATGATCTTAAAGGTCTTTTCCAACCTAAATGATTCTATGAATTATGTTCTTGTGATCTGCACTTCAGGGATAGCCTGTGCTAGAGATTTCTGAAAGAGAGAGATGGAGAAATGGGGCTTGCTTTTGGCCAAGATGCAGTTGAGGGTTTTGGCATATGGTGTACTTCTGCTGCTTGTGTGCAAACAGCTAGGCCCTGGGCTCGTTCCTGGCTGAAGTTCATCTGCTGGTCTTCACTGATCAAAGTTCAAAAATTAGTGAAGCAAAGTAACAACTTTCATGTTTTTTTCTGGTGGTTACTTTTTTGGTGTGGGTTTTACCTGGCACAAAAAGATTTTCGTTCCTGCCTTTTTTTCCCCCCCCCTTTCTTCCAAATCAGGAAGCTACGTGACCTGGATAGATTATTCCTCCCAAATGATGTAGTAAGTAGTGCACAAAATGAAGGGAGGGGAGGAATGACAGAGTTGCACTCACCTTGGGCTGTCCACCATCTGGCTGCCCTTCAAGTTGCCTGTCTAGGACTTCTACACAGACAGACACTCTTATTCTGTCTCTGTGCAAAACGTTGTTAGGGT
The DNA here is from genome assembly GCA_033124195.1 of Coracias cyanogaster. Classification (NCBI taxonomy): domain Eukaryota; kingdom Metazoa; phylum Chordata; class Aves; order Coraciiformes; family Coraciidae; genus Coracias; species Coracias cyanogaster. The sequence goes on along the minus strand of JAVSBS010006350.1, from coordinate 30,159 downwards.
TAAAATGGTCAGAACTGCATTTTACTTGTCTGTTACATTCAAGGTCAGATTATTGAAGAATTTTAACTGCTGATAAAAATAGGGGGGAATAGAGCTGTATTTTTTTTTTATATTGTCCTAAGGACATTCCATTCTCTTTGATGTAATATTGTAATTTTTAATGGGTGAAGAGTGACTTACCACTTATGACTTGCTTAAAACATTCTTTCTGGTAGGAATTCAGCGTCAACGAGATTTTGTATGGGTCCTTTGCATAGGTGTGAATTAAATTCAGAAATGTCATTCATTTGCGCAGGGTAGGAAAAAGACTTTAAGATTTTGTTCTGCTCTTAAATGTATTTTGTTATGTAGTTTACTACTCTAAATCTTGCTTTGATATTGTGATTATTATGCATACTTCTATTGTCATAAAGGACTGTTTTCAAATCTTCCTGTCTAGCACATAATAAATCTGCTTCAGTCAATTAATATATGGTACAGTACTTTATACTGCAAATAAATCTGCTTTACTTAATTTATACATAGTAGAGGAAATACTTGAGCTGAGGAACTGGAATCATGCATCTAATACAACAGCCCACTTTTGGTGACATAGAGATACTGTGCTTTCCCTAACAGTCTTCATCTTTCTGTGGAATATTTTGAAGTGTTATATTAGTCAACTGTATATTAATAACATATTGAAACTCAATTATAGGGACAGCAATAGCTTTCTGGAATGGAAACTGAGCACGGTTTCTTAGCTTTTCTCATACTGTAAAGCCAAATCTCAGTAGCAAAATGATGGGTTTATGTTCTCTGGAGTGTATTAGCACCATTGAAATGAGCGTTACGAGAAGTGAAGAAAAGGTAGATGTACTCTGGAGAAGAGCTGTGGACTGAAGTTTCATAGATACAGGCCGTGCCATAGACACATGATGTAGCGAGCGGCATGTTTACTTATTGCTGTCTATTGGATACAATGTGCAGGAACTACCAATTTCCCATTGATCCTTATTTACAAAGCTTCCACTGGAAGCTAAGGATACAGGACTTACATGTGCTTTGCAGTCCTAGAAACTCCAATATTTTTTTAATTGTTTTTTTTCTTTTTTAAACCCCCAAGAGTGCTACATCTTGATTGATAAGGGCAAAAATATTTTAAACTAACAAGTGCAGCTTTACTGTTGCAAGGGAAGATATGGAAAAGATGCAGCAGAGCAGCCAAGGTGTCTGCTGTTGTGGCAAACAACAGACCATACTTAGTACTGATTTGCAATGTGCCTTCAGACAATCTGAGTCTCCAAAACATGCAGAGAGGGTGGTCAAACACTGAAACAGGCTTCCTAGAGGGGTAGTTGATGCCCTATGCCTGTTGGTGTTTAAAAAGCATTTGGACAATGCCCTTAATAATTTGCTTTAACTGTTGGTCAACCCTAAACTGTCCGGAGAGTTGAACTAGATTATTATTGTAGGTCCCTTCCAACCTCTTCTATTCATTCCATTCTAAGATTTCCTGTTGGGTGAGGAGCTTTTGGGAGAATGAAGAGAGAAGCATCAGTTTGTAGTTACCTACCAGCAAGTCTGGCTGCCTTAATCCCTTGCAGCCATTATGGTAGTTATGTTTGCATATATACTTTAACTAATCCAATACTTGCCAATTTTCTTGGCATCAACCCCAGTGTAAGAAAAAGAAAAAAAATAATAATTATTTTTTTTAAGTTCAGGAAATTCTTTGTGTGTGTGCTGGTGCTTAAGGGTTTGTTGTCACGTTTGGGTCAGTGAAGCTGGACCCAGGTGGTAGACCTCTCCAGTCCTTTTGAATCTCCCAGCCAAAATAGTTCTGCTGTTGGCTTGCTCTCTGATTACAGAAATACATGCAGGCAATGTTGGAGTGTTGTGTAAACTATTTTGTAGACTTGACCAATGAAAACATGTAATTGAGAACTGGCATTTTTCCTTCCCTTTTTAAAAGACATGCCACTAGGATTTGCTTACCGCTTCATATTTAAATAAGATCCATTGTAGCTGTCTGTTCTCACTATTCTCTCAGCAAAAACCAAATGAAAACAGTAATATGTTAAAGCATGTTAAAATTGCTCTAGCATAGCCTTAGCCTTTCCTTCTGATTTCTTTTTCTTCCTATGACTATGTGAAACAATTCTCAAAAGTTAATCTCTGCCCCAGCTCCTTCCTTCCCCTCACTTCTTCCAAATATTCCCAATTTAAATTTAAATCTTTTTGAAGTTTTAAAGCCCTCAGCTAATTTGCACGCTTTTCACTGTCATATTTTGTTTCTGCACATCATTTCGAAGGGTAGTCCTGACAGAGCAGCAGGTTTGCCTCTGGTGGTGGTCCTGCAAGGCAAGAGACTAGCCTACATCCCCCCCCAAAACATCCCCAGCCACCTGTTTATTTAAAGTTTGTCTGAATTCTGCAGGCTATTTTCAGAAGCTGTCCCAACAGCTTTCCAAATATTTTGTTGCTTCTCTGGACATTGTTGATAAGGTTGATGCTGTCATTAGTTGTAATGCTTTTTATCTCCCAGAGCAAATGGAAGTGTTAATGAGGATTAGTGTATTTGTCAGTATGTCACTGGTTTTAATTTCTATGGTTCTTTCATTCATTGCCATCACTATTTTTAAGCATCTGGATAAAGTTGTATTGAAATTATTTGAGAATCTTTAAAGCCCGTTGAGTTGTGGTGTGATTGATCATTTGTCTGAAAATTTGTATTAAAAATGTAGTGCATATCAAAGGGGTGTCAGCAGCATACTTATGATTTACTATTTTATAGTGCTAGAAAGCAGGAATGGCTCTTAATATCTTGTACGCCTCGCCAGGTGAAATGGTATATTGCCAGCGCAAAGAGTTTGGGAGTAAAATGTACATAAAATTTTTCCATTAAAAAAATTCTGCAAATATTTCCAAACAGCAAACATAGCTGAATAATATTCAGATTGGATTGTAAATAAAACTAAGAAAGAAATAAGGCGGTATATAACTTTTGAAGAAGACCATGATAATTCATTTTTTGCCACTACTTTATCTTCTTGCTGCCATTTTTCAGTGCCAATCAGAATTACTGGGGTTATTTTGAAATGCGCATTTGAGTTACTGGGTTTTGGGAAGCATGAATCTGAACACCTCTGTTACCATCTTTGACTTACACTGCACATAAAAAGCAGATTTTTCTCAGGAAACAAGTTAAAAGGAACATAAGTAGCCTGGCACAGGTAGAGTTAAGAAGTCCTGTGAAGTGGGGCTGGTGCCTGAAGCAGGGGAGATGGTGTGAAGGGGAGGAAGGACTCAGCAGGGGTCAAACACTGCCTCTGCAGCAGCCACTGGAGAGACCTCTGTTAAGGCTGGCAGGGACGGGACTTTTCCCAGTGTATTCAGGGAACACCAACATGAAGCTACAAGTGAACCAGACCTGTACAGGACTTCCTCACCATGTGCTTCTACTAAAAAACCAAAAAAACCCAACACTAAAACCCAACAAAACCAGAACAGAACACCACTAGAACACCCATTTCATTGGCAGGGCACAGTTTGCCTTTTGGAACAGGACAGGGAGTTCTGATTTTCAGCTCTCTAGAATTTTTACCCCTGAGGGCACAGGAGAAAATTGGAGAAGAGAGACAAAAGCAACTGAAAAACGTTGGTGTGCTCTCTCACTCCAGTTGCAGTGATTTCTCCCATCGCATTCTGCCTCAACCATCACACTAAGCATTTGACCTGAATGTACATTATTCTTTTATTATTGCAAATTTTGTTTAGAGAAAAATATCTGAGCACTTAACATCTCTCTAAGAGAGAAAAAAACCCCAGACCAGTAAGATCTGGGAGACTTCACATGAACCTTTTCTTTTGGGAATTGGGGGTGGGTAGGGATGGGGAAAGAAGGTAAGTCAGGAGAGAGTGGTTCCTCCCTCCTCAAAGTATCTGCAGGGGTGATAAGCAGAGGGAGGCTGTGCAGGGCTCCATGTGTTGGGATTGAGCACATGCCGTGTTTCTTGAGTGACTGTCAGTGGTGACACGGAGGCCCGGCGGAAAGGAGCTTAGGCTGTCTGTCTCCCCTTCGGAGACCTAGCACAGCCAGAGCCTCCCTCTGGTATTTTATCAGTGCACGCATGAGGAGTGCCAGCTTACGCCGAGTAACAGCACATCCGCTATCTCGCTTGGCTTTTTCTTTCCCCTTTAAGCCAAGGAGAATCAGCTCTAAGAACGCAGATAGCATGCTCTGTCATTACAGCCAATGCGGTAGCTAACATCTTCCAGATGTTTTATAGTTCCTTGCACCAGTTTCACAATGTAATTCCTTTCTTTGTTGCCCATAATTTTTCTTATTTTCAGTTAAAACGATACTCTAATGGATACCTCCTTTATAAGATGTAAATCACTCCATTTTAGCAGTCTGTAACAAACATTTACTGTATGATAGCTCTACATGAAGCTGGTGGAGGTTTTATAAACTGGCTTCAGTAGAAACAAGATTGAATATGTAGTAACCATTTACCTACAGAAGCCTACTGTCAAACAAGGAGTCAAGGAAATAACTATTTCTTTCATGAGGTTATATAAACCAGATTATTCCTGTACATAAAGAGTAGGGATGTAATTCTTGCAGTCCTGCCTGGCTGCTGAAGTTAAGGAATGAAAGGCGGTTGGGGATTCCGTTGTGAGTGTATGGTAAATGCTTTCGTCTTCAGCTGGAGTCAGTCATTTTCAAGCCCTTCAGTAGGCATAAAGTCTCAAAGCCTGGAAGCGGATCTGCATGATTCAGCTGAATAAATGTGTTTGACATTGAAGACAAATATTGTACTCAGTAGAGCAATTTTGAAGTCTAATACTCTCCTCTCCCAACTAATTCTAAGGCTTAATTACTGAATACCAATATTGTATAATTCACAAATAATTCCCTGGCTGCCTTTTGTTCGCTTGTGCCTTTAGTACCGCGTTATCAAATACCAAAAAGATTATCAGATAGCATGACTGGTTTGCAGATGCTTTGCAGTGCCAAAAAATAGCAAAAAGCAATGACTTGCCAATTTGCAAAGTGGTGTTTCACTGGCTCCGTAAGAGTATTATTCCACTGTTTGGTTTTCCAAGACTGATTTACATGTAGTAATAAAACCTTCCCTTCATAATACTATTAATCTCCCCGATTTGAGAGGCAGACAGACTGAGTTTCCTTTGTCTTTATTCAAGAAAATATATGCTTTGCCTGTATAGCTTACAGATTAGTTACCTGCCATCAAATTACCGTAGCCCTAGGAAATGAGAAGAGACTGAGCCTTTCTGCGTCTACAGCCTCTGCCAGGGTGTGAACAACTGCAGCTCTCCTGGATTTATATTGCAGTCTTTTCCAGGAGGGCTCCACTTGGTCTACTTCAACAGCTTGAGAAAATACTTTTTACATTAGCTTCTTGAAAAGCTGAGCTGTTCATATGATAACTTTTGAGAGTCAGTTTTCAGTTAGTTGAAGTACTGTACACAAAAGGACATAAAAGCAATATATCTAGCAGTGGAAATGGCCAGAATTGGTTTTTGTACCATAAATTGATCTTATTTTTAGCAGTAATCTTATTACATTATTGCATCTAGAGATCTGATAGATATGTGCAGGTTTTTTGCCCTTTAACGAAAAGGTGTCAGTCAGAAAATTTTAGCGTTCCTCTGTTCAATGTGAAAATAACACTGTGTGAGCGACTGGGATTTTCACTGTGAATACATATCCCGTCATCGGACAGAGTAATTCAAATATTTCACCTGACAAAGGAAAAGGAGTGAAAACTGAATTGCTACAAAGCCCTTGGAAAGCAGCAGAACAGTTTGGACTTTGGTGGGCACTTATGTTCTCACCTGGTAATTGCTCACCCCCAGGAAAGGAGCTTTTCCATCCTTACAATTCTTTAGCCTCGGAGAGGTGCAGAAGGCTCCATGGCAGGTCTTTGCTCCTATGAGTTTCTTAATGTGTAAGTGAGAATTTTGAGTTGAATTTAGTCATGGCTCGCAAATTCCATGGGCCAAGTGATGAGTTCAGAATAGTCCACATTGTTTTCTGAGTTTCTGGCCTAGATCTGTTACTAAAGTGGAGAGTCTTTAATCCCCCTGAAATATCACATATGGCAGCCACAAGAAGAGTAATGCAGTGCTGCCAGCCTGCCCAGCGAAGATGGAGTGACACGGGACTTCCTTTGCACAGACTTTTCTCTACTGCTTGGCTTCTTGTACTAAAGGTGGTGGCAGCAACTCAAAGTGTTAACCCAAGCATCAGTGATCAGTGAGAGCAGCAGCTTGAGTCCTTCCATGCGTGAGTTGCTGCCACGTGCGGTGCTAGCAGGGCTGCAAATTCTCTGTCACCAAACGCAAAGCCCTGCACCCTTTGGCGATGAGTCAAGGCTGTCGGGTGCTAGTCATGGCTGTGACTGCAGCATGGTGACTTGTGTGAGGGGCTGGGCGAGATGAGTACGTTAGAGAGTGGTAGGACTGGAGATAAAGCAGTTCAAAGCTGTTAACAAGTTATACTGTTTGTATTATGATGCTGGGTTGGCATCCATGGCTTTGCATAAAGGTTCAGTTTCGTTTCCCCCAGTATGTGTTTGCAGAGGACATAGGCTGTCACGTAAAGAGGATGGGTCATCGAGTGCCTTTTGTCTTGTACCCAGGAAGATGGCTACGTCCTCCCAGTTTTCTAGGATACTGCAGCAGAGCTTATTGCGGCATGAAGAGCCGTGGAACAGGACTTCAGCAATCCCAGATGTGCTCCTGCACCTGCAGAGCAGAAGTGAAGCAACACGGGCTCAGGAAAAGCATGTAGACAGTGGGGGTTGTGCTGGGCTAAGCCCGGTGCTCAAACATGGGGAGCAAGAGCTGCATTAACCCTCTGAGAAAGATACACGTTTAATGGTGCTGTAGGATGTCTTAGAGAAGCTTTGTTATTGCTCCCGACCACATTACATCTATCTGTGCATGAACAAAGGCTGTTGGTTTCTAGGGCTACCTATCCATTACCTCAGATGAATGAACCCAGAGGCTGAAGGAGAAGGATGTTAGAAGAGCAATTACGTGAGGTTGTACTAAGGAGCCACAGCTGGCCACTTAGCTTGTCATTAGCAACCATCGCTAGATTGGAGTCAGGAAACCCTAAAAATCTGCTGAGGAAGCCTGAATTAGCAAAAATGTGAGGACAGTTTTTGAGATCAGATGTTCAAAGGATTAATTAACTTTTGGAAAAACCACCTGCTGACAGATCCATATTGAGCCTTTGAGACTTCAGGGTTCGGATGACCACAGAATGGGATATGGTCCTGGGTCTATGGTGTGGCAGAAGGTTTAGCCATGTAACCGCCTCTCTGCCCAAAGAGAGCCTGCTACAGGAGCCAGGCTGCAAATTCAGTGCTAGAAGCGTTCAAGAAAAATACAGGGTCTGAGGCTGGAGTTTGCAGAGATAATGAGGTATAATTTTTGAATGATGGTGAGCACGAATAGCAAAGCTGGAACAGTGTGGTGAACCCTGCTTCCTCGTCCGTTCATTTATTTTGTAGTTGTACCCTCTGATGGCTTCACGTCTCCACTTTAACATGAACATCCTTTTTAACTTGCTGACCTCTGGAAGCTACCGTGAAGCTGAGTTCATTAGGCTTTGAAGTTTTCAAGTAGAGGCTGAAGAACTACCTGCATATAAAGCAGTGTTGAAAGATCACAGTGGTATTTTATAAAAGCCACACATCACACAGGTTGATACTTCTGTAGCACCAGTCCCTAGAAATAAATAAATAACCAGACGTACTGATTTTTTAAGATATTCTTATTAGGGGATTTTGACCCTCATTTGAGAGAAGCACATAAGAACGGGTACTAAGAGTGTACTTGGGTAGCAGAAGTCTTCTTCAGCCGCTTTCCCTCTGATTCAGTATTATTGCAGTGTGTGGGACTCGTACAGCTGTTATTGCCATATAATGCAATGAGTGACAAACGCTACTTAGCATACTGAATGGGGGCACTGTCCCTGGTTTAATCTGCCTAATGCCCCCACTGCAAGACATAACTAGATTAAGAGAGAAAATCCAATAATTTCTCCATTCTCCCACCAGAGCAATACACATTACATGTTCCTTGCCATCTAATTGCATTACATGGCAGGGTTGCAATAAACATTTAATGGCAGTCACAGTCATCTGTCACTTCCTTTTAGATTGGTAATGTTCAGCATGATTTACGTGCTTAACACTGTATGTTTTCAAGGAGAGGGAGGAGGATCTGAGTAACCCACATCAAAGAAGTTGTGCTTTTAGCTAAAAGATTTTCTTTAATTAGAGTTAAGAAAAAGTAAGAGATTGAGCACTCAGAGCTCCTAAGATACCTTAATTAATCCCTCATGAAAACCAGGATGAGACTTTAAAAGTCTCGGGCGTGATTTACCTCCAATAGTACTTTAGTTTTGCACAGGCCACTGAAATGAAACTGGAGTCACACCATTGAGTGCAAGTAATTGGAAACGTTCAGGAAAAAAGTCCCACTCTAGGTTACTTAGGCAGCTTCATGGATCACTGTATTTCAGGGGGAGGTGAGGTGGGTGATGGGAAGCAAATGGTCTGATATATATGTGTATTTCAGGACATAGTGAATGTAATCGATCTACACAGCAAATCTTCCATTAGCTTCAAGGAGTTTGGGTGTTTCCATCATCAAAGTCTGTTAAAAACACAAAGACCATGAAATACATTGTTCATGCTGAGCACTTTAATAGAAAAGTTACAAATCCTTGTGGACATGTTAATATTAACATAATAAAGACAGACATTGAGGTGCTGGAGCATGTCCAAAGAAGTGCAACAAAGCTGGAGTAGGCTCTAGAGAACAAATCTTGTGAGGCGCCGCTTAGAGAACTGGGGTTGTTTACCCTGGAGAAAAGGAGGCTCAGGGGAGACCTTAATGTTCTCTACAGCTACCTGAGAGGAGGTTGTAGCAAGGTGAGGGTTGGTCTCTTCTCCCAAGTAACAAGTGATAGGTCAAGAGGTAATGGCCTCCAGTTGTGCCAGGGGAGGTTTAGGTTGGATATTAGAGAAAAATTATAACCGAAAGGGTTATTAAGCACTGGAACAGGCTGCCTGGGGAAGTGTTTGACTCACCATCCCTGGAGGTGTTGAAAAGACATGCAGAAGTGGCATTTAGGGATGTGGCTTAGTGGTGGACTTGGCAGTGCTGGGTTAAGGATTGGACTCATTGATCTTGAAGATCTTTTCCAACCAAAATGATTCTGTGATAGTATCAAATTATAATATCCCTCCCAGGGCAAGGTAGAGGAAAGATGCTCAGCCACATTGCTCGTGAAACTGCTCTGCTTTGTCTTGTGTAGAGTTTTACCGTGTGACAGGTAACACGTTACACATCCAGTGGCAAAACCCAGCTGTTTCTAAAGAGGGAGAACAAAAGCTTTCACGTAGTTTTCCTTGTAGCAGCATCAAGAGCTGTGATATATGAGAGCTTCTGAATACATAGGCCCTTGGCTTTGTTGAATAAAGTTAAATGACAGTGTTTCAAATAACGTCATCTCCATATGAATGTTTTTAAAATTTACTGGATAGCCACAAAATGTTTTAATTTTTTTTTTTTTTTAAATCCCAATGTAGGTAAGAAGAAAGCATAAGCCAGAGACAGTAACAAAGTTAGCGTGAATTATAAGAGGGATTATTTTAAGGCAGATAGGAAAGCACCAGCTTATTCCAGACAGACCACCACCAGCAGGTCGTGCTCTGATGAAAACTTTCAGACAGCGTGAATTTGAGCCCAAGAGTAGCCTGTAGGTGACAGTCTCTGTAGCCCATTAACAGTCTCTTGAGGCCTGTAACCCTGCAGCTGAGCCCATTTGCCCATTTCTCACTCTTTCTGAGAGCCCCGTCTGTTTTTTGCATTTGCTTTGCTGTGCTCGTGGCTTGCAAGCAAACTGGGGAGCAACCGCGCTCTGCTACAGCACTGCCGTTCCCCCACAGCTTCTCCTGCTGATCCCAAAAAGGATTGCTTCAGCATTTTGTCTCTTAGTTTTGCTTTTGTAGTCCGTTTGTAGAAAGGAAAAAAAAAAAAAGGGGGGCGTGGGATTTAGTTTTCTTCTCAGAGCTGGGCTTCCTGGGATCTTTCCCCAAGGGATGGGAGAAGCAGAACAGAAATGCGGCACTCAAGTTCTCTGTCCTGACAAGAGCTCCTAGAAATTGTGCTCCGCAAGGATGAAACACAGAGTGTGTGTGGTGCAGAGACTCGCTTATTGATAAAATCACCTCTAATTTGCCAGCGAGTTACCTGCTGCACGGTGCTCTGGGCTTTTGCTAATTTGACAGGGTCACTTCACATGGCCTGTCTGCAATGCAAACAATTCCCAAAGGCGGCCAGGCAGCTCTTCTTGTCCGAATCGCTAAATCATTAACTTCTGCGTCTCTGAAAAAGCATCCTAGCTACTGCTGGGGTCCCCCCCTCCATCACCATCCCCAGACAGAGCCTCCCGGTCCTTTATCCCCCGCAGGAACGACTGAACCCTCCCAGCAGCTCCGGGTCCCTCACCCGCTGGGCCCGGCGGCATCCTTCAAACGCCGGGGCGGGCAGGGGCCGAGGGGCGGGCGGCGGGGCCAGGGCGCCCTCTGGCGGGGCGGGGCGGACTGAGCAGCGTTCGGATGCTGCAAACTCCTCTTTTCTTTCCTTTTTGAAGGCAGGGCTCTGGGTCCTTGCCGTAGGATTTGCTAAACGCGGTGGTTTGTGGGGCTCGCAACACCTGCAAGGGGGGATGTGGCTGCTCGACTAAGCGCTGAGCTTGCTGCTGGCAGAGCAGCAATGAGTTCTGCACCATCCCTTGCTGTCCACTTAATCATAAGTATATGCTATGATTTAATTTTCTACTAATGAGATAAAATTTTACGTAACTGAAGAGGTTACAAGGATTACTGCCTGTGTGTGCAATTGGGATTTTGTGGTCTGAGAGACTGGGAGCTTTGCTTTTACAAGTAACAGGTCTCTGAGAAGTCTTTCTATGCAACTAATACCAGAACAGTATTTTGAAGCTATATCCATATGGATGCCATAAATACATATCTTTTTCATCCTATCCCATATGGACTGTAGAACAATGCGTGATTGAACCCGAGGCAGCCACCCCAGTTCCAACTACTGGAAGCTGGGCCACAAGGAAACTGGTGCAGTGGGAGGGTGTGGTGCTCCCAAAACACACAGTATGGTCACCCCAAATCTGCCCTTTCTCCCCACGTGCCTGGCTCTGGTCTCGCTGGAAGCGTCTCTGTTTGTGAGAGAGTGTGGGAAGATGTCTGCTCTTACAGGCTGGCATGAATATTCCGTTTGTTATTGTGCTTCAGGCCTCGTTAGAAGTTTTGATAGAAGCATGTGCGTATAAATATAGTAATTAACACATTTATTATTTGCAAATTTACACGTAACTTTGGCTATTAAATAAACAAATGGGAACAGACTGTATCAGTATTACTAAACTGCCTGAAATATTCATTTCAGTCAGGTCTTGCAGTGATGTAAACTGCTGTAACCGCATTCAAATCAATGTCGCTGTGCAATTTAGAGCAATTTGAAAATCTAGCCACAGTATATATTATTTGTTAATAATATGGGGAGGGAGTTGTATTTAGTCCTTTGAGGATGAACTCAGAGAAGCCTAGATTTGAAAACAAAGTGAAACAACCTATCATTAATTTTATGTATAATACATATCTCAGCAGCATATACCATAAACCAGTACAAAAAACGCTAGCCTCATGAAATCTTACTTTTCTTCTTTTTTTTTTACTCCATCAAAAATAATAACATTTTTGTAAGCTGTTCTTGTATGGTGAGAAGGTGTAAAGGACCATGTTGGAAAAGAACAGTGTAGAGGAGCATTGGGTAGAGGTTACTTAGCATCCCTCTTGAGTGGCTAGCCTGGAAGGGAAGACTCAAAAGTGGGAAAGGGTGCTTAGAGTGGCTCCTGATGGGAGATGTGGCAGTCCCTGGTCAGCATGTAGAGAGAGACACTCATCTCTCCTGCTCATTTCAGATGTCTTGGAGATTTTATACCTATATATATATATAGGTATAACATTATGTCTTTTTATATATAGGCACACACGTGTACAATAACGAGGAATGCACAAATTTAGAAAGTAATTTCTATCCTAGTGCAGTGAAAATAGAGTTTTGTTATTGGCACTGTGTTGGTAGTATGCTTTAGACGCAATGTGAGCAAATGCTCGAGGCTTTGCATCCTTAAAGGAAGCTGTTGATTCTTCCCTTTCCACCACAAGGCAGGGGAAGCGTTGCTGTCCCTCTGTTATGGCGGGAGGCTGCAGCTTGTGCTCATGTTAAATGACACATGGAGCACTCACTGTAGATCCAGACTCGGCATTCAGGAGCTTTAAGGTCACATACGTGGACCGCCATCCCATCCTGGAGGAAACCAGCTTGGAAACCTTGTCTAGGGCTCAGCAAGGCAGGGGTTAAACACTTAAACCACCACGGAGGCTGGTGATCAAAACCCGAAAGTTCCCTGGGAGTTTTGTTGCTGTGCAGTGTAGGCAGGATCTGGGTTTTACAGGTCTTATCTGTAATGATTTAGGGGTGGGGAGACGGCTAGCCTTTCCAGACCCGCTCTGCCTGGCAGCAAGCGTGCTCTTGCTATGCTATGCTGTCATTACCTATTCATCAGAAGCCATGAGAGTCAGCTCCTTGGTCCTCTGAGTGTTCTGCCTTCTTTTAATGTGTTCCTAAATTACTTTAAAGTTTATTTGTAGCTGTAATAGCCTGTACTATCCAAATTTCTGTCTGCATGTTTGTAAAATCATATGTGTCAGCAGCCATCAACGTTTAAAATTATTGCAACATATTTCAATTATATCCTTTTGATGCTGGTAAAGACTGTTTAAGGGTAAAATAACAACACTGCACTTAATGCAATCAAAGTTTCCTCAAGACTGGTTTATACCATCATCACTCATTCAGTATGGTTGAAAACATTTAGTATAATGCTATTAGAGTGACTTGCCAGGGAACAGTACAACTTAATATTGTTTTTAATACACACAAATGATTCCTTAAATCCCCAAATGTTTAATGAAAATTTCAGTGTAGTCTTGTAAAAGAATTCATGGATGCGAGCTGGATAGCATGCAAAGAACAGTAGATTCTTCTGTTCCAGAACACATCTTGATACATGGCATACTTGTTTATCTTGATCTTATCGATGTTTACAAATATCTAAAGGGTAGGTGTCAAAGAGGATGGGGCCAGACTCTTTCCAGTGGTGCCCAGTGACAGTACAAGGGACAGAGGGCAGAAACTGGAACACAGGAGGTTCTATCTGGACACGAGGAAAAACCTCTTTACATTGAGGGTGACAGAGCCTGGAACAGGCTACCCAGAGAGGTTGTGGAGTCTTCATCTCTGGAAGCTTTCAAAACCCTCCTGGCTGTGGTCCTGGGTAACCTGCTTTAGGTGAACCTGCTTTAGCAGGGGGTTGGACTAGATGCTCTCCAGAGGTCTCTTCCAACCTCAGCCACTCTGTGATCTTACCTACCTTCCAGGTAAACAGATTCATGACTCTATAAATACTTGATATAATATCTTTCTTTTTCTTTTTCTCTTTTCCTTTTTCCTTTTTCCTTTTTCCTTTTTCCTTTTTCCTTTTTCCTTTTTCTTTTTCCTTTTTCTTTTTCTTTTTTTTTTCTGCTAAAGATCAGAAGTGTGTTTTTAAGGCTATATCTGCACTGGTAAGATTCGTAAACTAATTCCCAGGGTTAGCAGTGATAGGAGTCTTGGCACTGACAATGCTTTGTACTCAGACCTATTTTTAGCACCACCTCACTGTAATGAAAACTAGCTGTGTTGAGTAGCAATGGGGATTTCTCCACCTGACCTCATCCTCTAACCTCATTTCAACTGTTTTAATTTCTGAGTCCCTATATGAACTGTGTTCCCAACAAGCTAAGGGGTGAGACATGGAGAAGAGAGATCTGTAGTTCATGATGAGGAGAAGTACTGACAGGGTTGGTTGATTAGTTGTGGGGTTTTTTTTTAAATCAGAGACCTGAAAGTGCACTTGCATTGTAAAAATAGAAAACCAAAGGAGAGGATTAGGTAAATAAAAAAAATACAGAGGGCTCAGAAAGAGATCGGAAGAACAGATATATGAAGGTCATGATAGGAAGACAGAGATCCCACCTTCCAGTCCAGATGTGCACAGATTGGCTGGGTCAGCTGGGAAGCTCTTCACTCCATTGACCCTCACCCTCCTCACTGCAGCTGGCAATTTTACAAGGTCTATATAGGCTGGAGGCTAATACACACACAGAACTCATCTGAGATCAAAAAATCATTTTACTTCTAAGCCACCAAGCAACAGTAGACATTAATACATCTGAGTCGCTAGTAAAGTAGGTTAAATTTGAATTGGTGACCTGCGGTGAAAAATTCCGTGTGCAACTGTTACTCCCTGGAGAGATGCATTGCCCTTTCCTCCATGGGCATTAAGCAAAAGTTACGTTTTTATAGCTCCAGCTTATGCATTAAGTGCTAAGGAAAGAAGATACATAAGGTATACAGAAGAAATACCTTACTCTAAAATCACACAACTTGCTAATGTTTGTGCAGCTTTATATTTTCTCAATCTTTGCCTATTTTTTTTTGAGTCAGAGTTTGCTGTGCAAAACTGACTTTGTACCCAGGTTGCAACATGAAGTCATGACCAAAAGTAGTTCTCATTGCTGCCTGTTTTTTATCCAGCCTAAGAGATACAAGAGCATTAAGGGCATACTGGTGTTTTAATTAGTCATGTCCAGCAAGCACTGTGTCATAGCTTTGGGCAGCAAAGCAGGCAGGAGAGCAGGAACTGCTGGTCTGTCCTCACCCTCCTTTCCTTTCTGAAACCTCCAGTCGTTGGTCCATCACTGTTTCATTTTGCACAGATTCATGCATGGAGGGTTGTTTCCCCTGCTTAGAGGAAGAGGGAGCGTGGCCCTAATGGCTTCATTCCACAGAATTCAGTGGAGTAGACGGCTTTGCATCCCCTGCCGTGTTCAGGTCACCCGTTGCCACCCTTTCTTCTCTGTGGGGTGCTGCGGGATGGTGTCAGCAGAGTCAGCAGCATGGCACTGCTCCATGCACAGTGCTGGTGCGGGCACACCCAGGCACGCTCAAGCGCCGCTGCAGTGTGTGCCTTAAAGCAGAAACTATTCCACTCTGAAAATTGCTTTGAGATTGTAAATTGCTTTTTTCATCCTTTGGGATGAAAAGTTCTATATCAGTGTATTATTATTAATGACAATAAATTATTCTTCAGGCAATGGGGGCTGCTGCGCTTCCTATGGAGCAAAATGAGTAAGCGATTTCCCGTGAGTACACCCAAAATGCAAAATACTGGTGGATGAGCCCAGTGGCTGGATGGCACAGCCTGATGGTTCACCACCTTACACGCATTTTTCTCACTGAAAACGTCACAAAAGACAATGCCCTGAAGAGGAGGCACCCCATGCCGCAGCGACAGGCTCCCAGTGGCGGGGCTAGGGCCAGCCCTGTGGCTCGCCTGCAGCCTTTGCTGGGAGCAGGCCGTACCAACGCCCTCTCCGAGAGGCTCCCTGAAGTTCCAGCTCAATAGCTGAAGCGTTTCCACTGTTTGTTTTTCTGGGATCCCTTCCAGTTCCTCTGAATCGGCCTCTTGTTTGCCCACCGTCCCCCGGCCTGTGCACAGCCAGCAGCGCTCCCTGGGCCTCTCACACCGCCCAGCCCAGGGGTTGTTTGGGGCCAATGAGCAAGTTGGAGTCAAGTTTTGGTGACCGACAAAGCGGCCCTTAACTCCCATCACCGGCTTTTCCACTGCATCCTTGTCTTCTGTTTTTTCTAAAACACTTAAGTTCATTACTGCAAGTTTGAGAAGAAAGCCCCCTACGCAGTAATCACGGGCTGTGGAGAAGGTTGTTTTTTCTTACGCTGCTGCTGACTTTTAAATATTCAGGATTTATTGCTTTGAAAGATGCGCTGTGCAAAGACATATTTCAAAAAGCAGAGGGGCTGACAGTGCTTAGCATGTGTTCTGGCATTTCAGGAGCGCTGTTAACAAAGTGAGCTTTGCAAAGATGCGCCTCAACCAGGAACAATAGAAATGTTTAGTGTGATGGATCTGTGGCCAGGCATGAGAGGGAACAGCTTTGCGCAGGCTTCAGAATAGAAGTGACAAGTCATGTAACGGCGGGTTTGCGCGGCAGTTCTTTTCCTTCTGTTTTTGGAGTACGTGAGAGGCTGTGGCAAACCATTTTGTGCCAGGAAGCCTGTTTTCTGAAAGAAATCCAGACACTGCAGAGGTAAAAAAGCACAAAAATAGTTGTGAACCACTCCCCAACCACTTAATACCAAGTTTTCAAGGCTGAACTAAAGCCAAATAATGAAAAGCATTCTTGTTAATTACTATAATTCCATGCAAAATGTGTTTATTTACTAATCTGAGAACAAACAAGGTGAGAAGTCCCAAAAAACCCAACCCCGAAACAAAACAAAAAACCCCACCAACATCTTTTTCTTTCTGCAAAACTGGAAGGGAATGAGGTAGCTGATGCTTTGGCAGGAGTGGGATGGAAAGGGGCCAGGTGGGTTTATCCAGGTCTAGCGCAGGGATTTTCTACTTACACCTAGATGATCTTGCAATACAGCTGCTGCTAGTGACTAGCCCAAGAAGTGGATGCCCAGTGGCTGGCGATGCTGTGGCCCTGCAGCACAAGGTCTCTGGCAGCAGCATCATCTGAAGGAGGATTTGCAGCCCCCTCTCCTGCCTCCAGCTGTGTGCATCACCCCTGCAGCTCTGCCAGCTGGTAGGGTTCAAAACAGCTTGTGAAGCTGGTAGTGATGGCAAGGCCACTGTGCTCTGCAAACTTGGCTTAGTTATGTAAAGCCCATAGTTTCTTACTCATGTTTTCATAGGTAGTAAACTACTTCTTGGCCCTGTGTGTGCATGTGTCCCATTTTCACACCTGCATGCGTGCCTTTTCCAGAAGTGCAGAAATGGGTAGATTTTTAAATGCTAAGTTGAGAATAAGCAGATAAGATTGTCCTTCTGCATATATTTTTCCACCAGTCTGAAAGAAAGTGCAGTCAGTCCTCTGGAGATAAGGAAAATGTTCTGAACAATGGAAAACTCTTTTCCCCCACTTTAAAAGAAAAGGGTAAAGAATACAGCAACTGCAGGCTTTGGTTGCTGGGGGTCTGCTGGTGGAGATTTGGTAGGAAATTCTCTTGGAGTGTTTGGTGGAGAGCATTAGAGCTGAAAAATGTCATTTCTCTGAAGAAGGCTAGAAGAATCATAAAAGGAAAAAGGCCCTTTTACCCAAACCATCGAGAGGCTGCACTAACAAGAAGCAAAGAGGGGTTAGGTTTTATGTGTCTTTTTTTTTACTTCTGCATAAATGTTTGTATGAATTTTCAAATACATAAACACAGGTTTTTGAAACAGCAAATGCTGGGCTAAGTACTACCCACTCTGTGCCTCTGTGTTGGCAAGAAACAGGAGGGGAATAATGAGAAGGTAGATGAGCATTTTCTTTTCCATAAAGCTGAGAGCCCTTGCCTGAAGAGAGCTCTCTGAGTTCAGTATCTGGGCTGATTTCCCATCTTCCAGGAGTGGGAGCATAGGTACGAACCAGGAGAGTAGTTATGAGCTCTCCTGGATCAGTTCTGAATTACACAGATGTCAGATTATCCTGGGCCCAGATGTAGCACAAAGGGTGTATATGCCTTTGAAAGATGCTAATTTGGAAAGCTAGTGTGGTTAGTTTTAAGAGTTGTTCTTGTGGACAGAGGTAAATGATGGGGGTAGTAGGGTTCACTGTAGCTGCTGTTGTTTGGGATTGCCAGTGTAATCAAATATAACCAGACAGAATTGATGGCATTTTGGTGTTATAGGCCAGACCTTTCATGGAATTGCTCCGTTTTAATCACACATTTCAAGGACTAGAAGTAAATGCATAGGAAATGCAGCTTACTGCAAGATGCAGTATCATCATGGAGAAGGTGGATATAGTAAAAAGACTAACCCACACTAACTAGACCACATCTTGACTGTGGTGTTCTTCATTCAGCATGAGCCAGAATTTAATGTACATTGCAGCCAAACATCCTTAAAAATGTTAGGCTACCATACAGGTATTTATAGGCTTCATCAGTAAAATGGAAGAATATAGGTCTGAAGAACAGCTTTTACTACTGAAGACTCTAAACTAGATCTCAGGGACAATAAAGGGTTTAGATTTACATGTTTGGGGTTTTTTGGGTTTTTTTTTTGAGAACAGACTGCGGTTGTGCTCCATTCAAAGACAGGAGGAGTGGATGGTGAGGGACCTATTCTCTTTATCTTTACCTTTTCCTGATATATTTTTTTTTTAATGAGAGAAAATAACCATTTATCTTTTTTTGTAGAGAACAATTTAATATGACTTAACAAGAGCATTAACAGAATACAGGCTGAAAATGACAACGATAAAGTAGACTAGTGATGGCATTGCGCGTGTCTTGGTTCGGTTTTGTTCTGTTTTTAAAAAGATCTATGCAGTAGCTCTAATTATTAGGAAATTAAGAGAGAGAGGAAAGTCAGGCAGAACTATTCTACTTAGAGGGGAGCAAACATATGGAATAAGTTGCAGAGCAAAGCTATTAAAACCAATATGTGAGTTGCAGAGATACAAAGAGAGTGACGTGTTTATCGTGAACAAGGAGGGAGTGCTGAAAACACAGAAACAGATGCAAGTAAGGGAGAGGTGAAATAAATTTAAAGGGGATAGGCTGGATTCTGTGGGCATAGTGTCCTCTTCCTGTGTGATAAATTTGTATACACCTATAAGGTAAGGGAGAAATCGATTTTTACATTGAAGTTCCAGGTTAACTGTGTGCTTTTAAAAAATAAAGGAGCATGGAGATAGACCCCTTCCTTGCAGCTATGTTTCAAGGAGTTTCATCTCAGATCCACCAGACTATTGCTGGACTCTAGTGACACTATTCTATACCAACAAGTAGGTCCGTGTGCAGGTCTGCCCTTCCCTGTGAAGTCAGTGGGTGTCCTATTAGAAAAAAAAAATCTGCTGTGATTCTGGTGCTTTGGCAAAATACACAGCAGAAGCAGAAACCACGCGATGAGGGTGTCATTTCCACAGCACTGTGCATGTAGAGAGTTCAGCCTTGCCCCAAGAGACTGGCTCTGCTGGACTCAGTGAGACTGCTCAGGCAAGGGGTGGACAGCCTGCAGCACTTAGAAATTAGGCATCCTTGTGACGCTGGGAATTAATTGGGAATGGGCCCTGCCTTTCCAAGAACTGGTTGGGATGCTTGCTTTTTTTCCTGTCAGTTTTGGGAAAAGTATGGAGTTTCTTTAAATGAGAATATTAATCATCTGAGCACTGCCAGGGAGCGCAGCTTCCAGTCCTTCCTCTCACTGCAAAATCGACCTCTTAAGGGAGAGAGCTCTGATCACAAAGATAAGGCTGTTTTGTGAGAAACCATCCCCTGCCCCCTGGGGTTTCTTTTTGTGAAGTGTGCTGAAATGAAGAGCAGAAGGACAGATCCTTTGGTCCAAAGCGACAGCAAGAAAGAAAGGAAGCATGACCTGAGTTCCCCTAATTATGGCTCCGAGCACAGAGATCCAAGGCCTGGGGTCTGGTCTTTGCCCCCACGCCTTTTTTTCCCTTGATGTCAAACAATCCCGTAAGTGTGATAGCTCATCTGTGGGTATCCTAGCAGTGATACGTGCAGCCTGGAAAGATTGTCTGCTACTTTGCATCAGAGCTCTCCTTATTTTGTGATTAAATGTCCCACATAACGTTAATCTTTGCGTCCTCTCTTAGGTCCCAGAAATTCCTGGCTTCTTGACTAAAAAGTCAAGCTAATATTTAAGGTCTCTGATAGATTGCTTACTAATATAATTAAAAAGTGCATAGTGGATAAACATAGTGTAGGAAAATTTTTGCTTTTAAGATTGTCTTTTTTACGGATTGATAGCAAATACCATATTTGAAAAGTTAAGTTCCCTTACGCTGGGAAGAGCCAGCCCTGGTTGTGAGCTGGGCCCAGCCACAGTAGAATTGAGTCTTTCATCTTCTTTTAAAAAATTTGCCTATTACCCAAGAAGAAAAATTCATCAATAGCCTGTTTATTTCTACATCTGCAGGAGTTATTTTCTATTAGATGACATATGATTAATTAGTTGCTTTTATTTCAGCTTTAAGGCTTGTGCAAGCGACAGTGGGAAGAGGGGATTTGTGAGCTGGTCTTCTGCCAGGGGTTGTCATTCATATGGTTGACAACTCCATCTCTCTGGAAGGCCATACAATAATGTATTTCAAAGTAAAAAGTCAGTTAAGGGGACATTCATCACTTTGAGAGTGTGTTCAAAGCAAGTGTCAGGCATGTAATTCAAGAGCGCTTCCAAGTAGGGCTCCTGAGAGAAGAATTAACAGGAGAAAGGCGCAGCCAGTACTCCTGCCTGTGTCCTTCCCTAGCTAGCTTTTCCTAATGGGAGAGACGTGTCTTTTTGTGTCCATCTCAGAGACCCTGGGTTCAGCGTTACCAGCCATGCCTGAGCACCACTCGCTGTTAGCATCAGAACAGGTTCACCCGGCCAGCAGTGCCCTTCCTTTTGTGCTGCTGTTCCTTGGACAAAAATGGACAGCACTGATCTCACTCATGGTATTTTCACACTTGAAATGGCTCCATTAATATGACATCAGTGTGAGGTAAGAGCTGAGCCCAAAGTGTGCTTGCCAGCTGGTATCCCTCACTCCCATGGTAAGAAAAGGCAGCAGATGCTGATGTGTCTCTGTGGTGTGTGCTGTTGATTCAGCAGGAGCAGATGTTGTACCCCTGAATCACCTGCACACTTCTGCTTTAGAGCCTGGCCTCATTCTTGATGGTTGTCTCACTCTCTTGCTCCCATCGCTACATCTGCCATTCAAAGATAAAGTTTTGGATCTTGATAAAAACTGGTGGTGTTTTGCTATGGCCTTGAGACGCTACTTACTAGCCCAGGATCTAGCCATGGTCATGTGAGTGTTAGGAGTTAGGTACTTGCGTCCTTCAGTAGACTGGGTACTTTCATGTTTTTGGAATAAGACACCAGGGTGAAACTAGCACATGTTAAATTGCTCTTAATGCTTCTAGAGGATTACTTTATCAGTTCTTGTCTCAATCTTTATATTAATATTGCCATTTTTAAAATGACATTGCTTTGGACCAGTGTAAAGACATTATTTCTCTTACCTTGCTGTTTCTGTGCAGCTTGCCTGCTGTTCTGGGTCTCAGTCTGGGTAGACCCTTCTGCTGTTCTGTGACAATTTTGGTCTTGCCACAATCTCATCTAACATCTGCATTGATGCATAGGAGCCAGTGGGAGTTTCAGGCCCAACTTCTCTTGATTGTATTAGGAATGGGAATGCATCTTAGACCCATTTATTCCTGAAGCAGAGTGCTGTTCTCTGAAATTCTTGTCATTTTGGGTCCAGACACATACTGCATGTCAATGTTGCTGAGCAGAAAATGTCAGCAACTGCTGTATGCTATCCTCAAACCAAAGATGTCTTGCAACGGCAGACAAGAGGATCAAGGTGCTATCAGTGAAACTACAGGTTGTTTTCACCTTTAGATAGCTGGTAAATGAAAATTGCTTGCCAATTCCTCAAAGAGGGAAGTGTTAGAAACTGTTATCTAAAAGCTTTCTGCCTGACAGCATTAATTTTCTGTTCATTTCATTAAAGGGACATTTTTGGAGAGACTTGTAAATTACAGTGTGCTCCAAGCAGAATAATAGCTTCAGGAAAAACATGTAATAGCTCTCCTTAATCAAAATAAGGGCAAGTTGTTGTTTATCCAGCTGAAGAGCTGGGGATCACTAAAGTTTGATTTCTGTTTTTCACATTAACCAATCATGCATTTTTTGAACTATGTTTTAAGATAAACATGGGTGTATTTCAGTAAAGTACCTGCCTATTTGGTTATTCTGAAAATATTTATGCTTCTGCTTCCTTTTTTATTCCTATACCAGTCTCCCTCTCCATGTCTGTCTTTGACTGCAACACGTCAGCCAAAAAGAAGCAACCTCAAACTGTTGGATAAAACGGAATTCTGCCCCTGTGGGGTAATGTAGCAGATACTATCATTGTTTAGATAAAAGTTGATGATAAAACCTCCTGCTAGAGCTGAATGATTCTTGCTTTAGCCACATAATAGATCAGGTGGGAGTTTCTGCTGGTGCTTGTGCTGTGATGTTCAAGATCAGCTCACACTAACTCTACACGTGTAAATAATTAACAGAAGGTGGAAGGAGCTCCAGAATTAGACCACTGATTCTAGTGGGACTTTTTGGAGAAGGGTGGATGCAAGCTGACTGGAGATAGGTAGGACTGTGACCTTCAAAGACATTTAGTTACCAAGTCTAGATCCCCATGGTATTTAGAAAACAAAATTAAATTAAAATTAATTACCAAAAAAATGGCATTTTTTTCCAGAGTACCATTTTCCTGCTTTGCTTGGCCTGTGTCTGCTTTTAATTGAGTTTTAGATAGTTTGTACTGGGAAGTTGTGATTCCTCTTGCATTATCTTCTCTGTGCTTTGCAATTAAGAACGGTTTTTATTCTGTGTTCCTGCAGCCTGCAGGTTTAATTAAGCCTCAGAACCTCAGTTTACCACAAAGGGTTTTATTTTCATTATAAATAAAGCAAAGAGAACTTAAATAAAATAGAATAAATACATTTCTGAAATAACACAGCAGTTTAGTAGCTGTAATCCCTTGCTTATTGCTTGGGTACTTACGAGGACTGGCAGCATA
Organism: Coracias cyanogaster; assembly: GCA_033124195.1. Lineage (NCBI taxonomy): Eukaryota > Metazoa > Chordata > Aves > Coraciiformes > Coraciidae > Coracias > Coracias cyanogaster. The sequence goes on along the minus strand of JAVSBS010006350.1, from coordinate 7,336 downwards.
CTACGGTGTGTACCTCCCACCACCTGGGTGCTTACCCTCTTTCCTAAAAGACTAAGGCACAGTAAAGCTTGGGGCTATTTTTTGAGCAGTAAATACATGGAGTTCATTTTTTGGAGTATGTACTGTGTTGGGTTTTTGAGAAATGCAGATGATTTCCATTGGTACATTTGTTGTGTGGTGGTTAGATGGAGGCAGGGAAGGGATATGGGGCGATGGGGCAGGACTGTGGTGTTACTGGTTGCAGACTATCATGAGCACCAGCTTTTCACTTAAAGAATCTGTCAACATTTCTAGCCTGTCTGTGTAGACTTCCTTGGAAAAGGACAAAATAACAACCCTCTCTGTTTGGACAAAATGAAGGCTGAAAAGCATATTCAGATTCATGTGTACCTTTCAGTTGGCTTCCTTGCTCTGGTCCAAGAAATGTATTTACAGATCACAGCATGGCAGGGAGTTGGAGCAAAGAGCTGGGACCTCTCCATGTCATAGCAGAGGGCAGGAAGCTTGTGATTAGCACTGCAACAAAACCATGCTTTTCAAGGCTAATGGCTGACTTTACTAGTAGCGAAGTCGATGCATATGGGGAGGAGCAGAAGAAAGAAATGATTGAGAAAACCATGAAGAGCAATAACGTTCCCCAGAAATAGCTTTTTTTTTTTTTTCCCTTAGATATATGAAGTGTGGCATGCAATGCTGTTGCCTATATTGCATTCTCCATCTGGCTGGTTACTGAAAGCTCAGATTCTCCTGGGCTTTTCTGAGTTATTTACTTTAATATTCTGCCTTTTATAGAAAAGATTATCTTACAAACTGGATTCTCCATAGTGGATAGATTTTTATGGTTTAATCCTGGTTTTGATATCTAATTCTATTTTTTCCCCTTGAATTTAATATTGTTTCCCCTGACACACATACATAAACATGCACAGGATTTCATGTCTTTTTTTTTTTTTTTGTGGTAGCGTCTCATGCAGAGATTCTTTTCTTACCACACTCGATTGAGAAATATCTCCTATGGGATTCAGAGAATTGTTCTAGACCTCCAGCTTAGGGACTGAGAAATCCCTGTGCGCCTTGTTGCCTTTAAATGGGGACTACAGCCAAAGCCCAATTAATACAGAGGGAATCCTTCTATTGATTTCAGTTATCTCTTGGTCAGGCTGTCTTTTATGCTTCATGATCATTATCACTGAGCATATCATAATACATATATTTATCCTACCAGATGCCTGCAAGGTAAGGAAGCGACAGTCTTTCCACTTTATTGACAGGGATTTGGAGTACAGTGAGATGAAGTGCTTGATCTGGCAAGAGCCTGAATTCAGTCATTGAAGCCTTGGTTCAGATAAATTCAAATGTACTGTCACCAAAAGGCCCTGCCAAGTAGCTGTAGGTGCTGGTGAAATGTATATATCTTTTATGCAGATGATGCAGTTCATGCAAAGTAGTCTGGAAACAGTTCTGGGAGCACAGCCTGGGATCCAGGACTAGCCATCCTTCTGGGATGACGGCCTTAAGTGAGAACAGCAAATCTGCTTTCTCTCTCTCTCTCTCTGCTCTTTTTCTCCTGGGTACATGCTCAATGTTATGCTCAGTGGTGTATACACAGTGAGAGTAAAATCCACCCTGCACAGAGTATTGCTTGGTGGCTGTAGGACTCTACTGACAGATTATGGACCTGAGTTGTCTGGAACTGAGCCTGGGTAGTCAACGACCAGTGAGTGAGGTGTTGTTCTACTTTGTTCCTATGAGATTTCTTGCAAGACATTGGCTCTTCAGAAGAGGATTCAGGATTGGAAAGCCCTAAGCTGGCAATTTATAGGTTTGGGTCGTTTTGGTTTCTTGTAGTTGGAAGGTAGTTAGTGGGTCTCTGGAATGGCTGGTGACAGCATGCTTTGCATTGCACTGGAGGATGTACTTAGGATGAGAGGAAGAACATCTTCCAGATTATAGCCAAAGCAAAACAGCTGGAGTTTTGTCAACCCTGGAATCATGCTGGGGGCTTTCTCTGTTCTTCCTCTATCCCACCCATCATGCTTACTGGTACAGCACTGCATTATGCAGTGAAAGATGGCTCTCATCTGGTTTAGGTACTCTATTTTATGTGGGGAAAATAATGGTTTTTTTTCTTACCCTTACTTTTTAAGACATCTGTGTAAAGGTCCCGTAGTGCCTTAGGCAAATCACTGTGAGATTTAAAGCAGAAAGCTTAGGTCTGTGTTTAGTCTTCCCATTAGCCTGAAAGAGGTTTAGATTTCCACCGATTGACCCTTCCTCCCTCCCCCCACCAGCTTCACTTCTCTGGCCCAGATCAATGTCAGTAGTTAAATGGATCGGTTATTTGAAAGCTGTCTGTTGACCTTTCCTTCATGATTGATTGCATGAAAAGTGCACAGGAGTGTGGCTTCCAGCTAGGCGAGCAGTCACTGCTGACGGCTCTCTTTCACCACTCCCCATAGCCCACTAGGATTTCCCACAGAGGAATAGGCTGCCTGCGAAGATACTGGGCCAGAGAGTGCTCTCAAGTAACCATAATGAAGCTGAAAGCCAGCTCTAGTCTTCCTCAATGGCTGAGAGAAATTATTTATGAAGAGGAGACCAGGGCTGAGTGGTTTACTGGCCTTCAAAACACTTCCTGCCTAGAGGTCTGGAATCGGAGAGCTACAAGAGCCCTGGGTGGTGGTTGCCTATGAGTGTTGGCAGGTGTCCTACCAAAAATGGGGAAAGAGGACAAAACCAGAACCATCTGACTTTCTCTGGTGCACACACCAGCATGCACTTGCCATCTCACGCGTTTGCCATCTCACACACGTGCTGTCCTAGCCCAGAGAAATAATTAACTTTTCTATCTTTCAATATGCATTTGAAATACAAAAACAGCCTGCAGGAGCAGATGTATAGAATTAGTCTTTGTGCAACTCTTCTTTCTTATGCTTTCCCAGTCTAAAACTAATGTTGTTGGAGCTTTAATTTGCTTTAAATCTCCTGTAACCAATTCCATGGTAACAGGTTTTGATTTCTGGCATATGGAACGTTTTAGTTCCTCCCGATTGTTAGCATTATGAATAATAAACCCACCTTTTAACTCTTAAAATAAAGTTTGACAGTGCAGTAAGTGACGTTCTGTTTGCACAGAAGCAGAGAATACAAATTACCCTAAATCAGGTAATGGGAAGCTGATGTATGATGATTATGTTGTTTCATCACCCAGTTTTTAGTAGGTTGTGCAGGATCGGTAATTCACTGCATGATCTCCCTTTTAAATCACTTTCTTAATAAACATGTAACAACACTAGCCTGATGTAGGGCACAGCATGACTATGCTTAGTCTATATTTTACAAACCAGCAATACACCACAAGTAATGAAAAGGTTCATAATGTCAACGCTTGATTCTGATTGTCGGGGAATTGCTCTGTGAAGAGCATGGGGTGACACGGAGAGCTGCAGAGGAGGGTGGAACAGCCTGAGAATTGAGGTTTCTGCTGATAAATACTGGGTACCAAAGCCTAGGCTGGCACATGAGATGACTGTTGTAACCTAGGTTAATGGGGGATGCCAGGCAATTTGTCAGCTGGAACAAAGGCTGGGGTTTTTGATGGCAACGATTTGACATCAACTGGCTTCTCTGTTACTCATCAGTGCTCTTCAGCTCTGGCACTGCAAGATGGTCCTGCTGAAGTGTTAGCCTTAACCCTTCACAAACAGTGAAGAAAATAGCTTGTGGAGGGACTCTGAAAGGCATGAACTAGGAATGAGGAATGAGTGATTCTGCTGGAGGATGAAAAGGGCTTGGGAGGCTTAGGGAGGTCAACAGTGTGATCCTGCTCTGCAGGGGAGGAAGTATTTGCAGCCTGCTGTATTAATTTTTGGGGCATGGTGTGGTGGAAGGAAGGGAAAACAGAGCCAAAAAGATGAGACCTATGTCCTGCAAACTACTACTGGTATAAGAACCACCCTAAGTTTCAGCTGCTGTAACTCAACACCAGAAGATGAAGACACTGTAAGCCAGATTTCAGTCTAGGTAAGGCTGCTAGCAGTAGTTTCACTACATCACATGTATGACAGCTTTGGGTGAAGAAGCCACTGATTTGAATGTGATGCCCACATTTCAATGTGGGAATGCAGAAGGCTTGGCAATGGTGCTTTGTAGTATTTCTGGCTGCTGGATCTGATTTGGAGTTGCCACAACTGGTGTTGTGCTGTGCAGGTCCCAGTGATGGGGCTGAGCTGGAGAAGGACACAAGCACCCAGTTCTGCAGCCATTCCCAGCTGCTGGAAAAAAGTGGGCAGTGCCAGACCAGAGCTCTTAGCTTGGAGAAGATCTTTCTGGGCTTTAAGGGGGCCTCCATGTGGCTGAGCACCAAAAAGTGAAGTGGTAATAGGGAAAACCCCACAGATCCACCCAAAGGATACTTGTACTAGACTGCAGTGAATGGCATCTTCACTTTTTCTCCATTTGGCTCCACTCTTCTTTCAGTTTTCATAGAAGTTATATATGGCTTCTTTTTTTGCCCAGCTAAGACATGAAGTTGATTAATTGACTCCTCTTTTCAGATGCTCCCCCACAAAACATGGGATTCATTATTGCAAAACTCTCCATTTGTCTTGAATACTCTAGTAATTAAGAAATGCCGTAAGCATGCCACCAGTTGCCACTGTTGGAAAGTAGTGGTGGAGAGGGTCCATCATCACTTTCCCATCATTCTCTAAATGGCCTAACAAAAGACTAGGGAGCTGTTTCAGGGTTAATAAAAGAAATTGTAGCTCTTGTAATTGATAGTAGCTCTTGCTCATCTGTCCAGGCAAAACTAATACCTTTCTTTTTCCTAAGGGGTGAGGGATTAAATGGTGACTTACTGAATCATAGGGAAGTGAGATTATTTCAGGCTCTAAAAAGAGTGTCATAGGAAATAGACTATTTGTTTCTTCTCTTGGTGCAAGATAATTTAAAGTTATTTCTTGTACTGGAGAGGGGAGGGAAGGAAGGTAAAAGGAGACAGAAGAGGAACAATTTTTAATTTTTTTTAAGCTGGCAGCTCCCCAGCTTGCTTGTCAAACCAGTTTGAGCCGAGTGCATGGTCAGTCTGCACAGCTGCATGTTTCCTTGCCCTGCTGGCTCATTTGGAGTGTCTCCGTGCACACTGATGCTTATTTTACTAAGGGTAGCTTGGTTGGATGAGAGGGGCGTTAGGCAATGCAAATCCATGACATTTAAGAAGTATTTCTGTATTAGAATTAGCAGGAGAGTTGGTGGGAGCTAGAAAGAAGGCTGGTGCTTAATCCACTTATTCTGATAAAGGTGGAATGGTAACAAAAACTTCCCAAGAAGAAAGCTGTTAAATATTAAGCCTTTGAGGAAGTGGACAACGCACTGGGTGCTATGAACACCAAGAGGCTTGGACCCATGCAAGATGGTTGCAGAAATGGGTCTGCCTTCTTGCTCAACTCTTTTACAAAGTGATGTGGAGAATCTAGAGAGAGCATCTCTACGTCAGTTTAATGACCACTGGGAGAGTGCCTTCCTCTTTCCAACAAACGTCAGGTTTTGTTCCAGTAATTCTCTTTCTTACATTGTTTTTAAAAGAAATACTTTTCTGGAATTAAAAAAGAAACCTGTAGGGAGGTTCTTCTGTTACAAAGATGAGATGAGGGCCATTAATAGGGCTAAAAACCACAGACTATGAAAGAAGACATTTAGAATTACAAAGCTGTTCACAGGAGAATTAATTGCTTGAGAGTAGCCAGCACCCATTGGGTGCTTGGGCATAACAGGGTCGAGTCTCCATTCTGTCTGACTCAGACCAGGGACTTGAATTTGTTTCTGCTGAAAAACACCCATTGAGTGTCCTGACTGTTGCTTGTTGGGTTCATTTCTGAACCAGAACTTGTGTCTTTGATCTGAAGAAAGAATGGGCAAAAGCTTCAGAGAAATAAGCTTATTTCATCAAACTGTTTTCATTGTGAATACTATGCTAGTTTTGCTTCAGGAGGGAGCAAGAGGAATGAGTCCAAAAATTTCCGATCAAGCTGATAAAGAATGAAACAAAATATAGATTATATATCTGTAGCCACTCTCTCTCCCTTCCCTGAGGATCCTTTCATTGTCAAAGCTGACATACAGCCATGACTCTTTGCAACAAGCGCGGGGGCAAATCCTTATCCCAACCCTGGTATCCTTGAATAGTCCTTCAGACTCAGCACTAAAGGGAGTCCTTGTGTCTCCCACTGATCTTGCCAGTTAGAGTCCATGCACACCTTCTGAGCACACACATTTACAGCTCAGGGAAGCAGTTACCTGGGGTCACAGAGGAGCTTTGTTGGTGGGGAGTTACTCCTGAGCAGAGTGTGTGATTCCTACAAGGAGTCTCACAGCATGCCAGTGATAACAGCACCTTACCTTTGAATAAAATTTGGGTTAACCGATAACTGTTTTGGTAGCTGAACAGAAATGAAGAGGATACAGAGCTTCTCTGCTTCCTTCCTTCTTCCCATGTAGTGCAGCTGTCTTTAGCTCTCCTTCCCACCCAGCCCTGGGTGCCTGTCTGTTCCCAGTGTTGCAGTGCTCCTCACCCACATTTCCACAGGCAGTCCAGCCACCCGTTCCATGGCATCACTCCACAGCTACCTGACAATATGATAGACCGGGGAGTGAATATGTTTTCCTGTCCGCTGCTGGTTCAAGGATGACACCAAAACTTGCAATCGACCCCTTTCATTGTGGAAAGCTCTGGGTTTGGGCTTCAGATTTCAGCAGTTTTATTTTCCAAATGGGCCTTTCCCCGTAGGTAAGCAGAAAGTGGTAGGTTGATGGAAGACACACAAGAGCTATTTAACTCCCTGCCAGCTTAGTATAATGGTCTGCACCAGTGTGATATCCTGAAAAAAAGGGGAAAAATATAGACACTCTCGTTTTCTTCCATTTAGAGGGAGAAATTGAGACATTTTGAGAGATTAAGTGGTATGCCTAAGGCTGGGCAGGGGGTCTGACCGGAGCTCAGACCTGAATTTACTGTTGCCTGATTGTGTAAATTGAGCTCAAGACTTTTTCTAACCTTTGAGTAAAACATGCTTAAAGCCAAACAGTTGCAGTTCTTTCTGGCATGGCTTCTTTCACATTGTCCTAGTAAGTCCAAGGATATGAGAAAGTTCAAGAAAAAACCCAGGTCACAATACCCTGCCTTTTCCTGAAGTTTCCTAGTGAATTTTGAGAACGTAATTTCCATTTTATCATGGTGAAAAGTAGCACCTGCAGTGAGTTTATTTCTTTGCAAATGCCAAATCTAATGTTTCAAATAAAGCTCAAGATGAAATGAAAATGAGAGCAGAAGGGTACC
>JAVSBS010006349.1:76006-106110 GCA_033124195.1 Coracias cyanogaster | reverse complement strand
GCCTCTTGTGGTTCCCTCTGTCCCGACAGTGCCTGGGAGAGCACCGAGAGCGCTCCTGAAGGACTTGGTTCATCTTGTTCTGTAATTCCCAAAGGGGGTGACAGCTGGCTGCGGAGCCAAGGTTGTTTTTTTTTTGCTCGGAGCAAAAGAAAAACCTTCCTCTTGTGTCTAGCTTTCTGTAATACTTTCTCAGTAGTTGTTTGTATTCCCTGCTCTGCCAAATAATTTCTCATGTATGTGTACTTAAGGAAAATGCACTCTGCATTTCTGTTAAATGCCACTTAATTTTTCTGAGACATTCAAGGCTGAACGTGTCTTGTGGGAGATTTTGAAATAACATAATAACATCTAGCGAGGCGATAAACCCTATAGGTAATGCAGAGAAAGTCTTGAATGATGCTAGATTTGTTTTTAGACACGGTGTAGGTGCTCCAGACTTGGGGTTCCCGATACGGCATTCTTGAGGTTAATGATTTACAGCAATGAATGGCTGGTTAGTTCTGGGTTCCTCTGGAACGAAAGATTGCCTGGATTTGAAACAAGTGACTTATCTTGCAATCTGACTGAGGGGAGGTACAGCATGAAAATGAGGGGAAAAACTGAAATCCAGCATAAACCAGTACATTGAATCCTTTGCTGTGGCTGTTTTCTTGGGGAGCAACACCCAGCTGGCACAGCCAAGAGCTTCCTGGGGGGCAAGGCAGCAAAATCCATCTGCAGCCACAGAACTGTGACGCGGCCATTCCCATTCTACGTGGTGTGGGATGTGCCTCAGCCCGTGAGGTCCATGTGCGGGGCTGCACGGGGCTCGTTTGCAGTGGAAAGTATTTGCTGAGGTCACCCACATCTCAGCATCTCTGCAGCAGCTGCGTGACAGTCTCTTGGTATGGACGTGCAGCACCGGGACCATAAGGAACTGCTTGCTTGGCCAGAGAGGGTAGGATACTGAAGACCTCTCCTGATGTGGTTTCTCTCGGCTGGATCTGTAAGCTCTGCGTCCTGCACCGGAGCTGGGCAGGTGTATCGGGGCCAGCTCTGCCTCTGAGCCACAGAACTGAGGCCCGTGCCTGCCAGGGCTTCTGGCAGCTGGAATGGTTGCGTGTCTCTCCTCCCCTACGTATGCTGGTTTTTTTTCAGCAGGAGCCAGCACAGAAAGCCCTCGCAAAGCAAGCCCCTTTGTCTGTACACTTTTTGTGCTCACAGACTGTTCAGCTGCACGGAGGGATGTAGCTGTGGCCCCAGTGCTGGGCTGTGGCTGTCCAGCAAAGCCCCTCAATAAAGGCAAAACCTGGCAGGGATGTCCCTTTTCCTGTGGCGCAAGTTTGACCAAGCTTCTTGCGTTGCAGATGGGCCCTGGGACTAAACAAATCATTGTTATGCACTTAACTAGAGCATTTTCGCCCATGCAAAATGGGTCAGACACCTACTTTGCATTTCCATGCTGATGTAAGTCAGAAGTGAGCAGAGGGAGATGGACCCTGATGGTTGCTTCTCCCGTCAGCATCCACTAGTGTCCTCCCACTGACTTGCTGTGATGGTGATGGACAGGCTTTCCGCAGGGGAGGGCAAGGCCTTAGGGTGTGAGGCTGTTTATGGCAGCATGTGTCGTGCTTCGCGCTCCTCCTCCTCCTCGCTACCGTCGCAAAACCTTAATGGAGACCTTGCTGAGTGCTCTTCAGATGCAGATCCCACTCACCATGGCTCCCCGCCACAGATTGCCATCATCTTACCCCATCTTTCAGATGGTTTCTCAGAGCCCTCGTGCTTTGCTGCAGGTCTCTTCCTTCCTGCAGTGCCTGTCTCTAGATGTGCCCTCCACTTGGTCCTCCTCTGCCCTCCAGCCATGGGCTCCGTCGTGGTGGGTCTGTCTGATCTCTCTTGCGTTGCCATACTAGTGTCCCTGCAGGCGTGTGGAAACCTATTCAGAGAGGCTCTTGTTGAGTGTGGACCCTCTGTTTCCTGAAGTGTTGTGTTCGTTGATGCTTTAATTATGATTTAGTATGGCGTTAGCTTTTGAAGGATGTGTCATAAACAGCATGGTTTAAAGAGAATTGTTACCCAAGTGACTTGGGGTAATAGTACAGAAACATTTGTCCTTTGCCAAAGAGGAATGAAGGGTAGCGTTGCGGCTTCAAGGGTTTATGGAGTGTTACCTGAAGGAAGGTGGCTTTTAACCATTTTTATTTCTTTCTTTATTTTTTTAAAGCAAAACACATTTATTTGTGTATGTCAAAGGACCTATCATCTGGAAGGAGAGCGTCATACCTAGAACGATTCATAAACCAGATGGAATTTTACTGCCGATGGAGAGTTAATCTAATCTGTTTGCCTTTTACCTATAATTGTGTATGAAAGACAACTGTTACTTTAAGGAAAAAATACTAAATCCCCTCCCCCATTTTTACTTAACTAATGTCATTAGAGTCCATGTATAAAATTTTGATTTGCTGAACAAAAAATTCCTGTAACTGCCTCTGACACCCCTATTTAGAAAGTTGTCCGTGCAGGTAACAAAAAGGATGCAACCTTTCTTTTCTTCAAGAAAAGTTTATGATTGTGGAAGATCAGGCTGAAAAAACTACTTTTTTAAGGAGTGAAAAATGTTACAATTGGATAGTTGTGTCCCCCTTGGTTTGAACGTAAGCGCAGGCAGGTTCATCAATAGAGGTGTTGGTTTGCTCCTCTCAAGGCCACCCCTTTAGGAGCCAGCATCACTCTGTCACCCCGTGGCCGTGTCCTCCTGTGGACTGGAGAGCTGCCGGTGCTGACGGGGCTGTCCCCCACCTCGTGTCCCACCTGCTTGCATGGCCTCTGCTTTGTATCACTATAGACCATGGTGAAACCACTTGGGTCAATGTGGTTTTGTCCTGTCCAGCCTTTTCCTACCCATGGAGCTGTAGCGCAAGATGGGGTCAGGGTCTCCATTGTTTGCTTTCAGGGGCTGTTGGGGATGGGAGGGAGTTAGTCGGAATTAGTTTCTTCTCTTGCAGAGAAGCTGGAGGAGAAGACAAACAGAAGCCACATTAGCAGACCCTAATCCTGAAGCAAGGAACCTCTCTGCAAGAGGCTGATGGCAAGTAATTGCTCAGCCTGCCAGGACAGGGTGGGCTGGTCCTGCAGTGTTGTACGGTGCTTCTCGCAAGCTGCCCTGAACTTCAGTGGGTGGGGGATGCCAGAAATCTGTGCTTCAGTACGGATCACTTACAGCTTTTATCTGATCTTCTGGTGTGTTCGGATAGGCTGTCTGCTTGCCTTTACTGAGATCAGCAACAATTTTTCACTCCTGACAGGAACATAAGAAGGAGCAACTTGGGAAAGGGCCAGGTGGATTTTATTAGGGCCTGGACATCCTCAATAATATTGTCTTGTGAGGATTTCCCAGTCTTCACAATTTTGTTAGTGATGGAGCTTGGAGAAGACAGCCCAGCTTTGAGACATGGTCTGAGCTAGTTCTTCTGGCATGCAGACATCACTCTTGGTTTTACATGTAAGCTGAACACGTTGGATAGCCAAAGCCAGTGAGGTCCCAGCTCAAACCCAGTGATGTGCAGGAAGGCTCTGCAGGACTGGCTTCACATGGCATCAAAGAGTGATATAGGTAGCTAGAGACTGGAGCCCCAGTGTGTAGCATCTTGCACGGACACATGGCTGGAAGAGCCCCTGCCTCAAAGGCCGAGGGGTCTCCATGACCATACGGATTTTTTGTCGTGTTTCATATCTGAGCTCTTCCTGAGGCAGCAGGAGGGAGTGCTGGGATCTTGCTGATCAAGTGGGAATGCGTTTCTCTTCTGTTCCAAAGAACCACAAGGCAACAAAGATGAGTGCAGCTTCAAGTAAGCCCCATCATGGTGTAGGCTGGTCACTTCATATGTTGCTCGTGCTTAATCACTGAGAAAAAAAAGATTCCTTTTGCTTGCACTTCAGGGTCCCATGTGCTCACCCACGTGTTGAGTAACAGCTTGCAAATCGTTATCTGATTGGCGTCCAGCCATTAAACTCCCAGTGACCTGCCTGCTGATGTTATTTTGTGCGTTGCGTTCTCAGACATATCTCTGTTGAGCACGTTGTATTGTTTTCGGAATAAATATGAGGGTAAACAATAAAAACTGAAAACAACTGCCAAGGATGGTGGTGAAACATAAACTTTGCGACTGGTGTTGGAAATAGGATCTTTGGCCTGGCTGCCCTCTCTGGGAAGGGACAGGCGCGTTTGAGCAGGGAGCGGTGCCAAAGCAGAGCACGCTTGACCTTTGCCATCCCTTGATGCCATCTTACGAGGTGTTGTGCGCAGAACCTAGCTATTTTTGGTTCCTGCCCCAGAGCAAGTGCTGCAGGTGAGCATCCCAGGCTGTAAAACCATAGGTCTCCTCCAGGTCTTCCCACTGCATGGTCGTCTTCTGTACAATCCCACTGACTCCTGAACACAGATGTCTGGCTTTTCCTTCGGGATTAAGATCCAAATCTTAAGTCTGAAGTCTGTGCCATATCTGTAACTAGAACATTTAGGAGGTATAGAGACCTCCTGCAGCGGGCCAGACCAAAGGTTTATTTTACCTGCTGTCCCAGCTCCAGCACAACCAATAGCTCTTGGGTGGCTGCACGCAGACCGTGGTGTTTGATGGGCACTGACAGGACCTGTCTTCCATGAATTAGGCCAATCTGCTCTTTAAATGAGTTTAGACGTTTTGATCTCCTGAAGTTACGCAGCAATGTAATCAGTGTTAACAATCTACGCAGCGCTGAATGGTGGGGAGCTTGGGTGGCTTTGCGTGGGGGTCTAGCAGCTGAAATCAATGACCAGAGTGTGAATTTTGCAGCTTATCATCCCAGCTCTGCCACCAGCCAGCTGGGTAAAACTTGGAGAACCCTTTTGCACAACTCTCTTGTTCACTAAGAAAATACCAGTTGATCTTAACTGTTGGTGCAGGACCCAGCACAGTGTGGTCCAGGTCCTGGGTGAAGCCTCTTGATTCTTTCCTGAGGCATAGGTACATTGACCGCGTGTTTTTTCTGTCCTCATGGAGCATCACGGTCTTTTTCCTGTCTGAACGATTCTATGAAAAAGGCAGGTTGGCATCATGGGCGGTTTATGCTCTCCCGTGGCAGGTGAGGGTGGGCACAACCTTACGATATGAAAATGTAAATTGCACAGTAGGCAGGAAATGACCAGATGCAGAGGTGTGATTTGTGAGTGTTGTATTATATTTTATATTACTTAAAGTACCAGTGTTTTTATCATTTTTAAGTGCTGTTGCTTTTTTTGCTTTGAGCGACAGGACCTTAGCGAAAAGTTTTGGGGGCATTCCCTCCATGGCCTGGGGTCAGAGAGTTCATTGAATGTCAGCTCGTGTATTGCCTCATTAGACAGCTTGACAAACGTTGAAATACCGCTTACATGCAAATTTCAGTTTCAGGGAGTTTGGCTGGGTTTTTTAATCCGTTTTACACAGGTCTGTTGTTGGAGAAGCTTCAGCCAAATCTGCTCACCGAAGTCCCTGAGATGGGAACGGCTGAAACTTCATGGATCCCTTGAAAGTGTTTCCAGCCCCAGTTTAAATGAACTCATTATGTTTCAACTTGGCAGCAATATGAGGAACGATGGGGAAGAGGGGAAAAAAAATCTTAGAGTTAAAAGAGATTTCAAAAACACCTTAGGAAATGTTCCCAAACAACCACAAGCCCTCCCTGGGGATCCTATGCACATATTAGAGAGCTCCAACTGCATACATCAAACGGTTGAGAAGGAAAGCTTGGCCACCGCGGCTCTCGGGTGGAAAGCAGGCAGGCTGCGGGGGAGTGCCAGAAAGCCTCAGCCAGTGCAGGAAAAGCCACCGCTGTGCCGGGCTGACCCAGTCACGAGTCAGGAAGCCTTTCAGGAAACTAATAGGAAAATGCATTAGGTGGGGGTGGTAATGCTTTCCCCATGCGCCTTGCAAGGACGTTCTGCTTTACAGATTAATGCTTTCCCCATTGCTGCGGCGAGAATATTCTGCTTTACGCACCCGTCCAGCCTTGCAATGGGAAAACGGTGTTTTCATGGCCCGTGAGACGGTGTCGTAACGCGCTCTGGAAAGCGCATCGGCTGTGGGGTGCGACCCGTGCTAGTGCAAGCTGGTGTTGCTCCAGTGTGGCCACCGAGAGAAACCCATGCTGAGCGCCGGGAGAGAAGAACCCAGTACCAGACGGGGAAAGAGAAAATGCGCTACCTTGCGCAAGCGGCAGGGGGACTGGCTGGTGGCCACTGGGATGGAAAGTGGAGGCATGGGCATTGGGAAGGAAGGGCCCGTGCTTTGTATCATGCTTGATGATATTGGGTTTTATCTCCAAAGGAGATGTGGTTTGGGATGTGATGAAAGCAGCCATGGTTCTCTCGATGGACAGAACATTGACAGCTACTTACATGTAACTGTAGAGCATCCTCACAGAGGGAGAACTTTTCTCCAGAAAGGTTGTGAGGAGGCTTGAGTTAAGGACAGCCTGTGAAGCCAGTCATATTTTGAAACACACTTGTTCTTGACTCCTGGCTTGGGTTGGCCTTTAATTCTGTATGTTTTCTGTTTGGCATCTGTGGTGGAGCTGCAGCTTCCCTTCCCTCCAGGAGCTCCAGCTAGGATTAAGTCCCTGCACCAGGATACGCCCTTGCTCTGGTTTGGTTAAAAATACGGCAGGGAACTTTTTCCAATCCAGTCAAAGCATACAAATTGAGATGACTTTCAGCAGTGAGAAGGGGCCAACTCTTGCTCTCAGTCTCGCCACTAAATTACAGTACTGAGAGCAAGCCAAGGTATTGGTCCCAGATTTCCATCAGAGGAACTGCGAACTGGAATGGGGGCTCTATCTCCCCTCCTATAACCGTGTGACTTGGACTCCTTGCCCCAGGTCATCTCAAAGGGGTACAGAGCTCTGAAGCTGTGATGTTCCCAGCTTGTGTGGTCACCTGAGAAACCAGCCTTGTTCTGCCTTGTCTGACACAAACACCCTTATTCTGGTGGCTGCAACCGGTCCAAAGGGAGGCATCACCATTCCCAGCTACTCACTGCCCTGTCCATGCCCTCCGGCAGACAGCTGTCTGGCATCAATTACTGCTTTGACAGAGGTTTTCAAAAACAGGTCACCTGGTGAAGAGATACTCTCCAGCATCAGTATGCTGGTGGTCACCTCTTCCAAGCAGTGGCTGCCTGGGAGTGGTAACCTGGCCATGAGTGGCTGCAACAAGATGTATATTTGGGACTTCAGGCATATTAAATCCTCCCTGTTCAAGGAAACTATTTTTTGCAAGTTTCCCTGCTGGGAACCACAGCCTCTGTAAGACTTCAAGTCTTCTTCTTTCCTCCCAGCCCTTCCACAGGCTCCGTGTCTGATGAAGGTTCCTCGGGTGCCTGGGCTGTGCCGGATAGCCCGGGTGACCGCAGTAGCAGAGATGATGATGGAGGGCAGCCAGGACGAGCTGGTGTGAACCTGCTCCCAGGTCTGAGTGAGCAGAGGACAAATGTCCAGAGTTTGTGCAGGGTCTGCTCCAAAGCTCCCAGAATTGCAGCCAGTGGAAAAAACTTGCCCTGGTTTCGGTCAGCTCTGGCTGAGGTGAATTACAAGAGGGAAATTCAAAGGCAGAGATCTGGATAAATTCAAGGCTTTCAGAGGGGGGAGGGAGGGATTTAACAAAATCATTCATTTTTCCATAAAAGTAGTGTGGTTTGAGTCCCATAAAATCCAGTTTTGCAGTTTTTTACTGGGGTTTGGAAGGGGTGAGGTGGTTTCTGGTATGATGAGGAGCCCAGTGGAAACATAGAAAGTATAATTGAGTCTGAGATGCGAGCCTTGCCCCATGCCCTGGTGCTGCAGTGCCAGCCTGCTGCTCCCCAGGCTGCTCATAGAATAGAGGCAAAGAATCATAGAATTCTTTTGGTTAGAAGAGATCTTTAAGATCATCAGGTCCCAACCATTAACCCAACACTGCCAGGTCCCCACTAAACCGTGTCCCTCAGCACCACATCTCCACGGCTTGAAGACCCCTCCAGGGATGGGGACTCCACCACTGCCCTGGACAGCCTGGCACAGCCCTTCACAACCCTTGCCAGAAAGAAATTGTTCCTCATGCCCAACCTAAACCTCGCCAGTGCTAGTTCCAGTGATGTCCATCACGTGGGAGGCACAGCCTTGCCTTGGTGCTTTGGTGGCCGGAGATGCTCTTGGGAAGCGCGGGAGTGTGGCTTTGCTGGGAGGGCTGGGCTGTCCCTGTGCTCTGCTGTGAGCCAGCGCTTGTGGGCTCCTCTTGTCAGCACCTTAAGAGGGTGTTTGCTTAGTCTTCCCTCAGATGACTCATAATTAGCAAATGTTAATTGGAAATTGCAGTCTAAGAAAGGAGAGTTTGTTTAAACGTAGTGGTAGGAACAAGGGAATGGGAAGCAGCTCTTCAGATTGTATCTCCAAGTCCGCTGTTCCCTGCTGTTGTGGTACCTGGGGGGTGACTGAACCTCTGTACTGCTCGGAAAAGTGAGAATGTAACACCTCTTCTGTGAGGCTGCTCCGGGGATTAGCCAATCCTTTGCAATCCTTTTGGGAAATCTCAGTGGAAAGGAGCCTTAGAAGTGGAAGAAATTACTATTTGTGATCCAAATGTTTTGTCCTTTCTTGGCCAGTTCCAAATTCAGGTCCCACCTGTGATTGCTGTGTTCCCTGCACAGCAATCGTTTGGGTACTTGTTTTGTGAAGGAATTTAGGGGTGCGCAGTCCTGGTTAATGCTGTGGCTTTAGGGGCTGCTCCCCTCTGTGTAACACCGCCGCCCAGGTGGATCCTTGTTTTGTGACCCCAGGTCACAGCGTTGCTGTGATGGTCAGTAGAAATGTGGTCTTCACCATAGTGGCTCCTGTTACACAGCGATTTTCTATTTTGTTGTGTTAATTATATGGTGTTTCTTCCCGTGCTTAAATTATTCCTCCAGCTCTGTGGTGGGAGCCAGATCACACATATAGCAGTCAGTGCTCGTTTCCAAGACCATCAATGCAGTGGCCGTTTTGTCCTCTTTCTGCTGTCCCGTAGTCACAGTAAGGTGATGTCATTACCGAGGGGTATATTAAATATACTGAAAGCCAGGGATGAAGGCAGAGCTCAGGTCTTGCTCCTCTGGCCCAGTATGGTTTCCTACACTAAGGATGATGTGGCTGGAGGTTTCCTACTGCCAAGCATGTTTCTGAACTGTCTTCTTCTTTGCTTTAAACGCCAACATGTATGTCCTTCTGGGTGCTGTTAACAGTCCACCTTTGATCTCTGCCTAGTCATGGACCTTCCCATGGGTCCAATAAAATGCTGTCCTAGATAGTACCAGCCAGTAATGGCAGGACCTGGATCATACTGTTACTTGGGCAGACCTTGCTGCCCGGGCTGGTAGGTGGCTGGTGAGAACAAACAGGGCTTAGAAGGTGTGACCTGGAGGGTGCCTGGGCTGAGAGAAATGGGAGGGCAGGGAGATGCCTGGCTTCCTCTGGCCCCACTGTCTGTTGGAAGGAGATGTTTGGGTTTGTTACTGAGGAACACTCTCATTTTCCTGCTCAGGAGTTGCTGTTCGTCCCTCAGGAAAGGACAGGAGGGTCCAGGGGGTATGGCTGGGGATGGCCCAGAGGCACGGCAGGACAGCAGAGCCGGCAAGCTCCTCTGCCAAGTGCTGCTTTCCTCTCCTGTTTGCCGCTGATAACTAAAAATGCAGATAAATAAAGCAGATGCTATATCTGGCCATATTTATCTTGTTCTGCAAAATAGCCGGGAGGAATTTCCTGAGTGAAGAGCTGTGGCTTTTCCTCTTATTAATATTCAGCTGCTCTTTGGTGATATTTTGCTTCGTTGAGACGTGCCTTAGAAATATTGCTGATTCTTCTAGCGGAGTCCCTAGCAGAAATACTGTAAATCTCAAGTATTATCTGGCTGACGATATCTGTGCAATATTGTACATTTCGACTGGGCTATAAAAAACACTTTTGCTCTGGCTGGTGATTGGAAGTTTGTTGGGCATGCATCTGAGGTAGGGTTGTGTCACCCTGAAGAGCAGAGTCCGAGCCCTTGGTGACTCTCCCTTTTTACGGTGCTCGTGGTTTTGGCTGTCTGAGGGGTTCCCAGTGGTGTTTGCTTTTTTCTCCAAAAGCTGTTGCTGAAGGAATCTAAAGAGAAGGAGTGAGAGCCTCAATGTGCTTTGAAAAATGTAGTCTTACGTCGCTAGAGAAAAGCTTTCCTGTGGATTTTGTCCCCGGTTCACTTCAATAATTATTTCTGTAACAGTCCTCTCTATAAGTTGTTCTGCATTCATCTTGGATGAGAGCAGCATGGATCCAATTCACAGTCTCCTTGCTGAGGTTTCCATATTGTGTTTGCCATAAAGCACATCTCCTTGAAGTGCTGGCAGCAGGAGACTTGGAGATGCCGATTTTCTTCAAAGCCTTTCATTGCAAACGCAATCTTTAGTTTGTTCGGGATGGCGAGAGTTTCTCAGCACGTGATTGGCGCTCGGTCTGCTCGCAGAAGGGAAGAGCTGCCCCGCCGCTCGCGATTCTCTACCCCTTCCTCCTGCTCACACCCGCCCTGTTCCCCTGCCACCTGAACTGCTGAGCAGACACAGAACGTTCATTAGATCGCTGCCATTTCAAGCCTCTACAAATTGTGGCTGTGTTTCTGAGACACGGCCCGAGACTCTGCCAAGCAGCGTAGTGTCATCTTCTCACTTCCCTGTTACACATCTCTGTGTCTCACCTGCGTGACAGTGAACTCTCTTGCTATGCCACCGCGCTGTAGGAAACCCAGTGTAGCCCCAGAGATGCCGACAGCAGCACTATATAGAATGTTGTAGAGCATCTTTTCCTTACTTCACCAGTGAAATCCGAGTCAGGACCTGTTTGGTTACTGCTTCATTCTCACCTTTGAGAGTATGGCTCTGCTTGGGGTATTTTGTCCCCTGCTTTCTCTGGCAGGGGCGAGAGGGGTGTAAGGTTTGGGGAAGAACCTTGTACTTGAAGCTAACTGTATGATTGCAAAGCTTGCTGCTATGAGGAGTCAGTTGAGCTACCCATGACCAAGAAGGGCATGGCAGTGCTGCTAACATTTGTGTCCATGTGCACAGTGTAGGTGTTTAGAAGCAGGCTGCTGAAGCCAATTCAGGTGTCACCATTGACTCTGGTGAGACCAGAGCTGGTCCAGGAAGCTGAGCATCTCACCCACCTGCAGCCACCCCTGTGCTTCAGGCCCTGGCTGGACTGGGCTTGCTGGTGACTCAGGCATCACCTCTGGGACAGCCTGGCTGGGGCGCAGAGGCTGCCGCTGAGCCACCAGCAGCTCAGTGGGATGAATCTGCTCCAAGCTCCCGAGGAACACTCTTGCCTTTCAGTAATGCTTTTCCTTTGAAGCCATCCAGGCATTCTGGAGGATCCTGCCATGCGGTGGGTTGTTAGCATGCACAGGAGCGCCTTGCCTGGCCACGAGCGATCCCCTTGTCCAAGACCACTCAGCTGTAGTATTCCTCACCATTTCCCAGAGATCTGGGTGACACCTGAGTGTTCGGCAGCCTCACGCTGTGAAGCTTGGTGGTGCTTAGCATTGCATTATGCCCTCTGTCTTCTACACACACCCAGAATTTCGGCTGCCAGCGGGACTGGATCGCTGCACACACACATCTCTGCGAGTCCTCCTCCTGTAAACGACAGCCTGCAAAGAGGGCTGCCGTGCCCACCTTGTTCCCTCAGAGGGGACAGTCGCTGGTGAGGCACACCGTGGGAGACAGGCTCCTTATCCCCTGGGGCTCCCTGCCTTCGTTTGGACCTAGCAGCCATAGATGCTGTGCTTGGGCTTCTGCACTGCTGGAACGGAACCAGGAAACACGCTGCCGGAGGCTGCTTTGTGGGGCACGGTGCTCCTCAGCACCCGTGACACGAGAGCGTTCGTGCAGGAGTGGGTGATAGGGCCTTCGTACGGCTGTTTGCAGATTACGTGCGGCAGGAAAGTGTAACCGTTATGCAAAGGTTATGCCACCAAGGGGTACGTGCTATTTGGCTGTGTGATTGCCACTGAAATCCATTGGCCTTCTAGCTAAACCTCCCTGAAGCGCTCTGGAAGTGCCTAGCATTTGTTCCCCAAGCGTGACATGGGCGTATATGTCAGAGGAGGAGATCAGCCCGTGCAGTCACCGCTTCGGTGCCTGCATCGCTCTAGGGCTGAGGAAAGCCACTGTCTCAGAATCTGGTGATTCTGGCTGAATCACCAGGAACAACTCAACACCTGGCTTGTTTGCCGCAGAATTTACAGTGTGCCACCTTTAAATACCCCCTTGCATCCCAGGGGCTGCTGATGTCCCCCTTCACTGGACCTTCACCTCTCCTCCCCGCGCCTTTGTAAGGCCTCTGGCCCAGCATCCTTAGTGATACAGCGCTTTGCCTCTAGCCTGGTGAAATGGAGGGAGATGCTCGGCATCCTTGGCTTCACTTTAGACGTGTTTTATCTCCTCGTAGCCACTAAAATGAAAAGCCACATGTTACGCAAGTGGATTTCCCCTGTATTAATGCTTTCAGGAGCTGTACTCCTCTCCTTATTACAGCGTGTGTGTACACGGCAAAAAAATGGAGTTCCACTTGTGGGATTCAGTGAATTTGCAATTTGAAATGCATTTTTCCAATGGATCAGGAAGGCCCCAGACATAGTTTAGGGAGGGCGGTGCTGCAGATTTCCAGAGCAGATCGTAGGAATCAGCATGGTCCTCCACAGGTGCCTTTAGGGCAGGCAGCAAGGGAACATCTTGAGGAATTGTCCTCTTAGTCGTGTTTGCAAATGCTGGAGATGGAATGGATGGATTTCACGTTAATGGGGATGCAGACAACAGCCTCAGACCTTTCAGTTTGTACACAGCAGATACTTGGGAACAGCAGCTGAAGGTAGGTGAGACCCCTTGGTGGGAGCCTCTCCTGATCCCGGCGAGGTGCAGGTGGAGGAGGTGGGTCTGTCCTCCCCAGAGAGCATCCACCGCCCCCAGCGTAGGCTGCATGCTGGTCTGCATGCTGCGCTTCCCACCGGGTCCCTGGCATTTGCTCAGTGAAAAGCAGTATGCAATCGGAGGTTCTTGTCGGCTCACACATCCCTTCACCAAGCAGCAGGCAGGTCCATACAAAAGGTACGTTTCACATCTGGTTTCTTCAGAGATGCAGCCCTTCAAACATTCCTCGAGGACAGGAATGCTGCTTTCTTGGGTTTCCATTTTGGAAGGCAGGACAGCAGAAGGGGGATAAGGGTGAATGAGGTGTGCAATGTTTGACGTGAAAGTGGAAGGTATTAAATGAGGCTTTGATAGGAAAACATCACTGTGATGCTGTTCTTCTGTCTCCAGCTGTAGCTACTCATAAGTAGTGGGAGCACCACGCTGGCGAGCAGACCTTTGGATGACATAGGGTTTTGCTGTAGAAAACAGAGCTGGGAGGGCTGCAGGAGGAGGAATATTTTAAAACTCCCTTTCAGATTGCTGAGCTGTGCCAAGGTACCCTCCTGCCAGCTTGCCTTTCCCTCCTCAGCTGCGTGTCCGGCTGGTGGCACCTCTGAAACCAAGAGCACCCTTCTCCTCTTCTGGCATGTCTAAGCATCTCCGTCTCACTCTGTACAGCTTCTCCCGCTCTTTTGGGCAAGCGCTGGGGATAATTGTCGAAGGGCCGGTGTCCCTAGAGTCGTTAAAGCTGGAGGTGGACAAAGCTCTGGAGGAGCACTGCCTTGCCTTACTGGGCATGCTCGGGGAAGGAGAAGCTGGAGGAGAAGGCTTTCTTTGAACTCCTCTGCTGTCATGTGAACACTTCTCATTTGTTGCTCCATAAATGTAGGCTCTTCCCAGAGTAATGAAGTTGTAAGCGTATCCCCTGAAATTGATTGAAAGCCTAGTTGGCTGTTGTAAAGTATAATCCCACTTTAAAGACTCTCTCATTTAAAAAGATAATCTTATTTTAAGACTCTCGATATTACCACGGCAATGCTTCCATTTAGGGAGGAGGGGGGAGGAAAAGAATATAATTGAGATTAAAAAAAAAAAAAGAAAAAAAGAGCCTAGTATCTTCGTAAAACAGATGGTCCTTTCTCTAGCCACATGTAAAAGAGAGTCCTGCCCATGTGGGGATTTACATGTAATTACAGCTGCCCTTGTAGTTTTTCCTTTCCTTTTTTGTTTTCTCTAAAGAAGAAGGAAGCTCATCGTGTGTGTGCAATTGTCCCTCTTGGGCATTAAAGCCCTGAAGGCCCCTGGTGTACAGAGTGCCCCAGTGGTGTGCGTCCGTCTCCCGGGATTTCTAGTGCTCTGACTGATTCTCAGCCAGGGCAACCCCTGACTGGGCTGCAGCCCATAGCTGGAGCTCCACTGTGGGCTTCGAGCCTGGGTCCTTGAAATGTCACCAAACTGAGCAAAGCCCCTTTGGTCAGGCTGTAGCAGCAGGTGGGAAGCTGGGTGCCCAGAGCCCCAGAACTGTGACTCACAAGTGCCCTGATATCTGACCAAGGTTGCTACCTTCCTCTCAGTTAATGACCACTCAAAGGACTTTGCCCTTGGCCGGCCCTCTTCAGCAGCACCGTGCTATGAAGGTGCACCATTGAGGGGGCCAAGGCAATCTTTGGCCTTGAGCTTGGCATGGTGTTACATCTGAGGAGACTGCGTGGAGGTCGGATAAGTGGGAGGCCATCTTAGCATGCCAGCTTAGGATGGGGGACTTCCAGTGGGAAGTACTGGAAGGACACTTTTGGGAGAAAAGGAGTGTTAACTGTTCACCAGTAGCATCTTTGTTAAAGATGATTTAGGTAAGTTGGATGTATTCTGTCCAACAGATGTGACAAAATTCACTTTGAAACATTTAATGAACTAGTCAGCATTACCTCTAAAGACGTCTGAATTTGTGGAGGACAGGCCATCTCCTGGGCCTGGAGGAGGGCAAACGTGGTGGAGTAAGTGAGGGTGAAACCATGTAAGTGGTTTAGGGAAATAACTGGAGTGGATGGATGGATGCATGGCTGAGAAACATCAGCAGAGGAGCTGTTCTCAGTGATGTCCTGTAAACTGAAGGGCCTTTTGAGGGAATACCCATCCCAGGCTGCCTTGGTTTTGGTCACGTTCAACATTTCTCATCATCCAGGCCTTTGAAGTGCTCGCCAAGTTTCCAAATCATACCAAACTTGAAAGAGCTGGAAGAGCTCTGAGGGCAAGGTTTGGATTCAGTGACTTTGATAAACTGGATAATTCCTTCGGATGTAATGAAAACCAAAAACGCAGTTACCAATAAATGCATGTGCATGAGGGATTGCACAGAAATATCGCAGGCATAAATGCAGGAAACAAAGTGGGTGATACGTGGTTAAATGACAGAGTAAGGCATGTAAAGCATCGCCCTTCCTCCACTTCTCCAGGTGCCTGTTTGGCAGCTAAACCTTGCGCGAGCCTAGGAAAGGAATCCACCATATCCTGTGCATCCTCTAAAGCCTCAATTTAGAAACACCTTTCACAACATGCTTAGTCCTGAAGCCCGTGAGTAGTCCTGGGGTACCTATGTCCTTTGAACGCCGTTTAAATATGTGTTGATGCACATATAGCTTGTTACAAGCTCAGGTAATTACAGTCAAAGATTACATGGGAGGAGGGGACATGTCTCCTGGGACAGGAGGACTCTTCTGCCCAGCCTCCTCCTCAAGTCTGTGCCGAGGGACTTGCTTATACCAGCTGAGATTCTGCCCTCCAGCTGTATCTTGTTTGGAAGGAAGTTGGTGCCTGGAGGGAATAATACCAAAAATAAAATGTTTCTATGAATAAGAGTGTGGTTTTGCTGTCACCAGTCCTGAAAAGCTTTTCCTTGGAGGCTTCAAAAATGCATAGGAGGCAAAAGGATAGAATCTTTTAAATAATATCTCTCACATGACAGCCGTAGCTCACAGAACATAAAGCTTCTTAGTAATGTTGTTTAAATGTTGTTTTGGAACAATGTTAAAGGTGTGAGCTGAAAAGGATGTAAAAATTAAAGAAAGGGGAAAACGGTGTTGAGGGAATGATGGATTTATTTATGGACAAGAAAGGAGTTTTCCTCTCGTTTCTCTTTCTATCTTCAAACAATCAGGAAATCATGTTTGGCTTTCCCCAGTTTGCTGTGACAGATTTTAGAAGGCTGAAGATTGTTCTTCTGACATAATACCAGTCTTTGGCAAAATACTTTGGTGGTTGTTTTTCAGGGAGGTTGTGGAGTCTCCATCCTTGGAGACATCCAAAACCTGACCAGACCCAGTCCTGGCTGGGGATCCTACTCAAGCAGGGGTTGGACCAGAGCATCTCCTGACGTCCCTGTGAACCTCAACCACTGTGGGATTTTGTGGTGTTACTGGACTCTGTGCAGGCACCAAAAGTGCTCCTGCCTGCCTTTCTGCTGCTTCTTTCTGCCACCCCAGCAGACAGCAGAGAATGCTTCTTCCGTGTCAGCGTAGAAGGTGTATAAAACTTTGTGTATATAAAAAAAAAGTAAAAAATTTAAACCATCACCAAGAGGAACAGTTCCGTCCCTTCTGCTCATGAGGGTAAGGCTGTGTTCTGATTAAACCTTTACCATCAAGTCCTTGCAGTGGGGGACTGCAAGCGGCGGGTAGAAGGAGCTGCCTTTGATCATGAAGGCAGCATCCCAATCGGCTTCATCATCTGCCACGGGATGTAGTGGTACTTGTGATGCAATCATTACCCGCTGATGTGTCACCGTGCTGTTAGCAGCGCGATGCTGCCTATTTGCGGTGGCTTCTGCCACTGAGAAGCTGGGGCTCTGCATCAGTCTCTGCCATTCTGAACATGGCTTTGCTCTGGGGAGACCATTCAGGAAATTGGAGGAAGATGTGTGTGGAGGAAGAACTGCTGGGATATGAGCAGTTGAGAGGTGCACCAAAGCACCACCCCATCTCCAGGAAGCAGTGCCCAGACGTTCTCAGCAGCCTTGCACGGACATGCTCCACAAAGCTGGCATCAGCAGCATCATTTGTGAGCTAATCAGCGCGAGGCATCCAGATGGCAGAAATAATGTGTGTATTGTAGCAAAGCTTAATGCTGACTCCTAGTGATAATGCGATGTTCCTTGGCGATCGGTAGCAATGTTCACTTCTAAAATGGTAATAAAGTGCACATTTGCTTATTAGTAATGAATGTCAAGCCATTCGCCATCATGGAAATATCCTATTTCCATGACTTTGATAAATAGCTGCTGGAGCTCATGAATTTTTAATAGTAGTCCTATATTTAGGGGCTTTCACTTTCTGAGAGATAAAAGGCTCTTCGGAGATGGAGCTCTGGAAGCGCCTTGTCTTCTGCAACTGCTGGTACCTATTTAAAGCCAGTGTTGTCTTTCTGATATATGAACATTATGCTGACATTGATTGATATGATTTTCATGCCGGAGATTAGGCTCTGAGCCCGCTTGTCATCATAAAGCAAAACGTGTAGCTGCAGAGGAACCTGCCGTGTCCTTGGCTTCATCTGCATGTGATGCTTATTCCCTTTTCCCCACTAATCATACTATAAACCCAAATGCACTGATTCCCCTTCATCTTGAGGCTCTCCTACTTCAGACAAATAAATGCATGTAGTGTGGCACATGTATGTGTTTATGTGTGCATATAGATACATGTCTGTACATACATATCGGCACGTGTGGCCTCTGTAAGACCTTTTTATAGGCACACAGGGATTGTAAGGCTTGTGGTGCTTCTCCCGCTCAGTGACTTAACCAGTGGTGAAACCTTTAAGCATCTTATTTTTGCATAGAAACCAGCTAGGACCAAAACGGAAAAGCAAAGCTGAAATCTGTAAGTGAAACTCTGCAGAACGGGCTGCCCGCAGCCCACTGCAACCCATATCTGCTGCATGTTGGAGGATAGTCCTTGGCCCTCTGTCCTATCAGGGCTACCACCAGGTGCTCAGAGCAAATCTCTTGAGCTTCTCCCTGTGAAATTCAGAAGTCGAGATGTGGGGAACAAAAAAGTGTGCACTCTCTCTGGGCTGTGCTGGAGAGCCAGAAATCTCAGTTGGACTGATCTCGGCCCTCAGCATTCAATTCCAAAGAGGTGGTGTGATGGACTTTCTGCTGGAGTTGGTTTGTAGCAGACCACTGAGGTCATTTAGAGCTCCTCAGTGACTCCTAAGTGCTGGAGTGCCCTCGGTTTAGACAGGGCCATGGTGATTTCTGTCAGTGGAGGATCCTACTTGCTTCACCCCGTTCCTCCTGTGGTCACCTCCAGTTTTCATCTGGCTCAAAGTACGGGTTGCAGTTGCTGGAGACCATCCGAGTGCTTTCATGCTGTAACCAGCAACAATGAGCAAGCTATAAATAGTGTTCATGTGGTGACCCCCCAGGTCTGATGGCCTGACCCTCCCTTCGATCAGAAGGTGCTAGGAGGACAGTGGATGTGTGGCTGGGCAGAGGCAGTGCTTTGAGCTGTGCAGTCAGCGACCAAGAACAAAACATCAATGCTAGGCCCTGAAAAAAGCCTGGTTTCATCTGCTCACCAGAAGCAAAGTAGAAGTGATGTAAGGATGCAGTTGGGAGGCTCTGGGCATTTACTTCATCTCCATAAATGGGTGCCCTGGCTGTTTTTAGAAAGTGAATGATTTATCAAGCTTCTTGGGACATCATGTGTATCAGTCTTCACTGAAATGGTCATTGGCAAGCACATGATTAATGCATACAACACTAAGAAAAATGGTGAAATCTCAGCCTGGAGTAAGGAAAGAACTAGTGACAGGGTAATTAGCTGGCTGAGAAGCCTCCCAGTTGAGCTTGGACATGATGAACTTCATGGTGCGGTAGCTGAAGAATTGGATTAAATAATGCCCAAACTGTTAGCAGGTAACACTGAGGACCTGTCAGATGTGCAGGTAGCATGAGGCATCGAGGGTCCTGGGCTGCATTCAGAGGAGCAGACTCCTCTCCTACGCTACTCTGATTTCCAAGGGATTTGTGCTTATTTCTGCAGGTACTTGTAAGGAACTACTCCTGGGTGTAAAAGCATGACAAGAACACGGGTGAGCTGCACCGCTCTGTCACCTGAAAATCCCTCCCAACATGCTTCTCACTGGAGGCAAAGGCCACAGACTTTATGCAACATGTGCAAATACGGGTTTCTCCTGGGCACACACCTGAAATGTCT
Organism: Coracias cyanogaster; assembly: GCA_033124195.1. NCBI lineage: Eukaryota > Metazoa > Chordata > Aves > Coraciiformes > Coraciidae > Coracias > Coracias cyanogaster. The sequence goes on along the minus strand of JAVSBS010006349.1, from coordinate 86,948 downwards.
ATCTGGGTGGCAAGAGAATGCTTCATCATACATCAGTGAATAGGTCCATGGGAGTCTGGTCCTCTTCAGATAGGTGTTCACTTGCTAGTTTCAGTGGTGGTTCGTCTCAGCAGTATTGCCAATGGTGGGCATGGGTTGCTGGGCTGATTGCAGCCGTCATCTTTTTCATTTGAGTGAGTGCTGCTTGTTTACATCCCCGAGAATTCCCTTTTAATGTGCGTTCATTAGTCTACCACAGTAAAGGATTACTCTGATTTCTCTCTCAGATACGTAACTAACCTATCTATCATTTTAACTTTGCAATCTGTGGATGGAAGTGTTTCCCGTCAGTTTCCTATGCAAAGAGCGAGAAGGTGGAGCTCTGAAGTATGTGACTCACTCTGATTTGCTAAATATATTTGCTTTAAGTAAATATATTTAGCACCTTAGTGTTGGGATGGAAAATTGCAAGGATGGCTTTGCTTCTGTTCTGCCTGAGAGGGGAAGGGAGCAGATCCTTTGTGTGTTGGGAATGCTTAAAGGAAAAATCTCAACAGGCTTTGGGGTTCTAAACTTGCGAAAGCAAATAATCATTAATCTTGAGCTTATACATCGTGCATTGCGAGAAAGTAGCTGAAACGGAAAGAAGGGGCTTTGAAAGGCTGTTGCATGAGGTGGTCTCATACCTCGACTTTGCAAACATTTGCTCTGCAGAAGAACGGGCTCAGACGTTGGCAGAGCAGACGCAGCCATGGGCACCGGTGCGTCCCAGCAGGATGGTGCCACGGGCTGTGCCAAGAGCTGCCTTGCCCATCGCCGGCACGAGGCTGCTCACACCAAGTGCTGGCTGTGGTACCTGGCTGTGGGGACCACCCGGCACCTGGCTGAGAGTGGAGGGGTGGTGGTGCTTGGTGGCCTCACCAGGGTGGTAGGACGGTGGCTCTCTGATGAAAAAGGGGCTGCCCTGCCTCGCAGACCCAGCTCCTCTTTTCTGGGCCGGTAGGAATGAGAGGCCATGTGGCCTCATTGTCCAGAATTAATCTCCAAATAATGTAAAACAGTGATTACATCAAAGTAAGAAAATAGTTAATGGGGCGCCTAATGTAAAATAACAAAGAGATTGTAATAGCTTTAAGCATTTCGACATTTGAGGGAGCTTAAAGAGTATTAGAGTTACTATGCAGATGAGCCTGGACAGTTTAAAGGCTGAGATTCATTTGTGGGCAGCAAATCCCTGCAATGACGGCATAAATCCCTGCAATGACGGCATGTGAGCAGCAGAGCCAGCGGCAGCTGCGGGGCTCGGCTGGGCTCGGCTCCCCGAGGCGGTGGGGAGGGCATGGAGATCCCTGGGCAGCAGGGCAGGTGAAGCATCCATCCTGCCTGTGCTGGTGGGAATGTCCATCAGTCACAACTGCCTGCTTGAAATGCAGAGCAAGGAAACGGGCACTCCTGGAGGCAGGATCAATAGTAAACGAAGGAGTGTTACTTCGGATGCCAACTTAGGTCCCTTTGGCTTCCTCTGTGATTGCTGTCCATGGAAGGAATAGACTCTTTGAGGCTAGTTCTAATAAAAAGTTATGTTTCCCACTTCATGAGACACATCGGAATGGGCATCATGAACTGCTGCCCTCCCCTCACTAAGGGCTCCTTGGTTGGCCATCAGGCCCATCTGTCCCTCAACCTGGTGTTGGCATCTGGAGCAAAGCTCTGCTACATGGTAACGAAGGTCTGGGTCTTTTTGTAGGGATCCTGCTCCACGAGCTGCCACGACTGACGGACAGCCAGAGTGCTGCAGGCAGCGAGTGGCTGGTTTTGGGCTAAGAAGAGCTGCACAGAGCTGCATGTCTTGCCTCTTGCTGCCAGGATGTGGGCAAGTCCCCTAAAAGGACCAATGGGTCCTGGGCAGATTTCAGAGGCGATCTCTTGTACTTGATGTACATCTGTGCATCCAAGTCCCGGGAGCTGTCTAGCACAGGCTGTGTGAAAGTCACCAGGAGCTGGTTTCGAGCCTCGCGGATGAGGCAGACATCCCGCAGGAGAGGAAAGCCGCAGCCACCCATGGTGGTGGTGGGACATTCTCTGCTTGTTTGGCAAAAAGTTGGCTCCATCTGCCTCATGTTTCAGCTGCCTGCCCGAGCTTCTGCTTGTTGCGTATCCAACAGCTTGTGCACAGATCTGTGCTGGGCTGCTGGCTTCGTGGCACTGGCACAGTGGTGGGTACGTGGTATGCTGGTGCTGGCTAATGCGTCTCCCATCTGTCCTGCAAGCACCATCGTGTGGCTGGTGCTTAGCAGGCGGATTGATTTTTCAAAATAGGTAAATAAAGGGAGTGAAAAGCCCTCGTGTCTAATACCATGAGCAGGTACATCATGCCACTACACAGCCTGCATCCTTGTGCCTGGCAAAGGTGATGTCCAGGCTGGAAGGAGCATCTACAGAAGAAAACACACCTGGGCCACATGTTTAAGGCACAACTCTGATGTGTTTTTGTCTCAAAAGTTGTTTGGTTTGTTAGCAGAAGGTTTTTTGGTGTGTGCTAATCCAGGTTCCCAGCCACCTCTGTAATGGGGATGTGGCTGGATCGTACCAGGGGAATTTGCTCCCCTCCTTTAAACTCGTGACATCCCTGCATCCAGCGCTTGGGATCTTGAGAGAGGAAAAAGTCCCTCCCTTTTCTCCCCGAGATAAAAAGAGATGTGACAGCAGCATCTGTTCCTTTCCAAGTGGCTTTAGGAAATTGCTTCTTGCAAAAAATTGCCTTTTTTGGTTAGCCTGCACAGCAATATGAACCAAACGTGAATATTTGTTCCCCAAAATAAAGCTAATGAAAGAGAGACTGTATTCTGCTCCCAATCTAACGACATCCAGGAAGTCCAGACTAGCTGTAATTAAGCCAGTAAGTTATTAGGAATTTCTGGCGGTTCATGTGAGGACAGGAGCTAGCCAGAGATTAGTTCCTTTCTTGCTGTGGTTTTGTTAAGAACCTTCCTCGTGCCAGTTATTTCTGAGCAGAGCGTGTGGCTGATAATGGGTAACTTTGCACAAGTCTTGCATTTGTCAAGTCCTGACCCGAGGCCAGCTGGGGTTAGCTCTGTGAAAGTTTTGACCATGGGCAGTTCTGCTGGTGCCTCCGTGTGTTTCCTACTAGAAGCAGTAGTTGCTGCCAGTGATGGGGGATGGGGAGTGGGGACACCAACAAAGCAAACCAGAAACTATAGCATGTTCAAATGAAACACAGAAATACAAAAGCTGAGAGTTCCTGGAGAACGGTTGCCAGAGTCTTGCTGTGATAGAAGCAAGTCTTCTGCTGAACAAAAGGAAGTATAACCTTCTCTTTAAAGGTCACTTGCTCTGGTTATTTGACTTAAACTCTCTCTGAACTATATGCTGATGCATGTTATTTATTATTTCTGATTTCTTCCCCCTTTGTGTTCAGATATATCTGCTTGTGGCCCTCAGATATGCCTCTGACCTGGCAAACTGTTCATTTGCATCAAGGCCAAGGCAGAACCCGACTTCACCAGGGCCCTGCTTATATGTAGGGGTTTGTTTCTTCCAGGCTTTACTTTCTGCGTCTGGGGGAAGCATCTGTTTCAGGGCAAACCTCTTCTGAATCTGACTCTTCTCAGATTGTGCACCTCAAAGGAGGTGCACTTTGCAACTTCTGTACGGGTCTGAGCATTGTAAATCTTGAACCTCTGAAAATCAGATGTGCGTGCGATTGCGAGCAGCAAAACCATCAGGTATGCGGGCAAAGCCACACGGGGTTTGTATATGTATGTGCTTTACACTTAGATAAAAATTCACTGCAGTCTGACGTCACAAGCTTGGCCAGAGCTTCCCTTCCTAGAGCTGGTGCTACAAGGCAGAAACAGGGATCCCCAGGAGCTCCAATGAGGGTGTCTGTGGAGCCGGGGAGGTGGGGAAGCTGGCCATGCCCCGTGTTTTCGGTCGGCGATTTTCGTGAGCGCTTCCTCTGGAATAGGAAGGAGCAATGTTAGTTCTCAATCCCCATGCAAATCAGCTCCTGGTTCTGAATTCCCCGTGGTGCACGTGGTTCATCATCTGGTATTCCCCTTCCTCCATCTTCTCCCTCCTCTTTCCTCCAGCCCGTACGTAATTTACCATACTCAAAAGAGATGCAGCCCTCTCCCATGTTATTCATAGCACGTCTGTTCTGTCTGGCTCATCCCGCCAAGAGTCACCTTTAAACAGGTACTTGGTGAGGCTCAGCAGCTTTGGCTGTGGTGCTCCCACCGCTTTGCCTCTTGCCGCGATGTCTGGCAGAGGAGCTGATAAGATAACCACTATCTGTAATTGAAACATGCAATTTGACTAGGCTGGTAGCCTGTCCCATTGGTAAGGGAAGCTACAGATCTGTGGGGAGAAGAAAACTGTCTGACGTGGTGTGAGATGATAACTTGGACTTCACTTAACCTGCGGGTGCTGTCATGCAGAGCCCCCAAGCCCACGGGCGTCTCTGTGTGGCTGGAGGATGTACTCTTGGTGGAGCAGAAACAGACCCCTGTGGGCAGGGGTGAGAAAGGAGGGGACTCGGGAGGCTGCTCAAGCAGAATTGTCTTGCCTTCCCGTCGATTGAAGTACATAGATCCTCAAATGAACGTTCAATTATGCAGGTGTTAGGGAGAGCAATGTCAGACTGATGCGATCGCTGGAGAGGCACAACCTGTGCTGTGGCCGGAGCCGGGGGAGCTCCCTCCCGCTCCCACAGCCTTCACTGCAGGAATCCCTCATCCAGCCAGCGAAGCGGCCACTTCACCCTGCTTCCCCTCCTCTGGGAAACCTCAGGTGTCTCCGCACCTCTCCCTTTAAAGGGTGACCCGGCACCTACCCCCATGTGCTGCAGGGAAGGTTCTGGCTGTCGCTCAGAGCAATGCCCTCGCTGACGTTCAAGGCTCCCTGTCGTGACAGCAATATTCTGGTTGCGTTGTTGGTGGCTGCTGAAGAAGCTGGAAAAGCTGGAAAAATGCTGAAGCCTGGAAAAATGTAAAATCGCTTTTGCTCAGTGCGTTTGCCATCAGCATCCTTTGCGCCGGGTATAAACCCACTCCTCGGCATGAGCAAATGGGCAGGCAGTAACCCAGGGAGGTGGAAGCGTGTGTAAGACGCCTGAACACTCACCCTAAATGTTTAATTTTTGGTAGTTCCAAATACATTACTTCAAAGATACTCAGAATGCTATCTGAACATCCGTTGCCGGGCAAGAGCCAAGTCGTGCCAGGCGTGGCGAGATGTGGGATGGAGCCGTCGGGGGTGGATGCTGCGCGGCTTGTAACGGTGCACGCTACCTCCACACCGGTCCGGCCACTTGTTTTCAGCAGTTAAGTGGTGACATGAGTAAAACATCAGCAAAATGATGTATTATTGATATATCAGCGTAGTTTGGCTCTCTTGAATTTTAGAATATACTGCTGTCATGCAAACGCCATTTATACTTGGCAGAGAGTAAAGCATTTTTTAATTTATATATATATATATTAAAAAAAAAAAACCTCCATCATCCCCTCGGAGAGAATTTAGCTGATCCTTATGGCTTTTAAAGACAACTGAAGATTTTCACGGTCCCTTGCTCTCCCGTACCATGTGATTTAAAGCCGTTCCCGTGGGGTTTGGCTGCAGGGATTGGTGTTTTGCTGAGCATGGGTCCATCCCTATCAGAGCCACTCTCCGAGAGATGGTGGCTGTGAAGCTGGACGCATCCAGCCCACTCGCCTCCCCCATGTCTACAGGCTCACTCCAGTGGGTCACTGCTCCATGGGAAGGACAAACAGACTTCAGGGGTGTGGTGGTGGCTCTCCTGTATGTTTGGTAGGGCCTATGGTGCTCTCAGAGTTGATGCTGCTCAGGGAAGGCCAGGGAATTGGGCTAGACAGTGTCCAGGCAGGTGGTGATGTCGTGTTACTGCTAACCCTGAAGCAGTGAAAAATCTCAATGCTTAAGTCTGAAATCATGAATTTGAGGATGAGGAAAAAGAAAAGTAACTAATTGTTCTAAAGCATATTTTTATTTCCCTGTGTAACAAGCTGTTGGTATTGATTCAAACAGTGTTGTCCCATGTCACATCACAAGGTCTACTCCACTAATATCTTTCCCAAAGAAACCTGTTGAGCCAACAAGCGTGTGGGGACACTTCTAATGCCCTTTCCCTGGCTGCACAGGGACTTCCTGAGCCACAGGAACAATGTGTTCGTTACAAGCCTTTAACGGACTTCTCTTCTTCCATTGGCTTGTCAGTTTGCTTTGTGAAGCCACGGCAAACTCATGCTGAGCTGCCCATGTGCGCCGTGGGACGGGCTGCTGCGGCTGTGGCCCTGCTTCCTGCAGATACAGGATCCGTTCCTCACGGATGCACCGGGAGAGCTGGAGAGCAGCTGGTCCCTTTTCTCCCTCTCCTTGCCACTCAGTTTCAGAAAGCCCAGCTCTACTCTGCCCTTTTCAAGTTGAAGAGGGGGTCTCTATTCCAGCGTTTCATGCACCCCTCCTGAGATGGACGAGCCGCCCGACAGGCGCTGCCTGAGATGCAGCACCACGTGCGCCCATACAACAGCATAACAAGGATGTTCCCTCGAGTTCCCTGTTCCTGTTGTGGTTGTTGCTGATGATGTATTTGCTTTCCTGTGGCGAGCTGGCACGCTCCAAGCACCTCGAGCTGGGCACAGCAGCCAAGCGATCTGTCATCTGGGCTTGGGCAAGAGCTCGCACCCAGCTGCTTGGCACAGCTCCGTGTCTGTGTGTTTTTCCAGCTGCAGAAGTATAGTTGTCTCCAGGACTTACAGTGACAGCTGAAGTGGTGTCAATGCTGTGAATAGCGACGGTTCCTAAATCCTGGTTTCTCATCCAGCCCACTCATGTAATTTTTTCTAGTCATGCCTTTCTATAGCCTGATCACCTACCCCATGATGGGGCACGCAGCCTGCTTCCGAAGAGCTCTTCAGAAAGAAGCAACCAGACAGAGCGCACTGGGCAGAGGAATTATCCTGGAAAGCTGTACACAAAGACAGGCTGGGCCTCTCCCCACAGGTGCTGGGATGCTTCAGGTTTGCAGTGCCTACTGATGACGTGACTTGCCTCTGGCCATGAAAGAGTTGTGGGGACAGTGTGAGAAAATGAACCGAGTTGTTAAATTTCTGACAGCTTTCTGCACAGGCTGAACACCCTCGGTTCTTCCTTCTTCTGTGAAAGCTGTGGCAGGTTCCCAGGGGTTTTCTCGTCCCCAGGGTAGCTACACTGGCTAGCAATATAAAGACTTTTAAAAACTAAGTGTACATTGCAGCTTTGAGAACTATTGACCCAGTGCAGCGTTGGGGTTTTTTTTAAAGAATCTTTTTGGGAAGGGGGAAATATTAAATGAGAGAAGGAAAGGAGTGGCGAGGAAAAGCTTTTTGAGTGGTTAACACTCCTTGATGCTGTCCAGAAGCATGGCAGAGCATCGTCTTCTCTGCGCCTTGGCCCTTGGCACGGCGTGCGAGCTGCCCGGAGCAGCTTGGCTGTGCAAAACAGAGGCAAATCTGTGCTGCGGCAGCAAATCCTTCGAGCAGAGCGGTAATGCGGATCAGCTTGTAAGTGAGCTAAAGCCAGGGCTGAGCAGGGTTCCAATTTTAATGAATCGCACACTGATTGAGAATAAAAGGGCAAGAATTTATTCCAACTCATTGTACGGTGGTTAAAATAACTTCTCACCGCCGAGTGTGGATACCCAGTTTTCCTCTGAATCTGGCGAGGGGAGCGCGTGCTGTGATACCCTGGCGAGAGCTCTCGCGGGGTGAGCAGCCGCAGGTCCGCTGCTTTCTGCTTGCCGGGGTTGTGCCGGGGGCTGTGGTAGATGCCATCCACCCTGCTCCCATGAGATGTGGGCTCCCCGTTCTGCTCCCAGCTGCTGCCTCTCTGAACAGCTGAACTCTGGCTGTCAGGTCCTTGGCTAACCATAGACTCCTAGAACACCAGGCTGGGAGGAACCTCAGGGATCATCTGGTCCAACCTTTCTTGGCAGAAGCACCATCTCAACCGGAGGACCCAGCACCTTGTCCAGCCAATTCTTAAGTGTCCAATGTTGAGGGATCCACCAGTTCCCTGGGGAGATTGCCCTTGTTGTGAGAAATTTTCCTCTTGTCTCCAATTGGAATCTCCCCAGGAGAAACTTGTACCCATTACTCCTCGTCTTTTCCTTGTGAAAAGGGAGTCTTCATCTCCTTTGTAGCCACCCTTTAAATACTGGAACATTGTGATAAGGTCTCCCCTGAGCCTTCTTTTCTACAGGCTGAACAAGCCCTGTTCTCTCAGCTTTTCCTCATATGGCGGCTTCCCAGTCCTTGGATCATCTTTGTGGCCCTTCTCTGGACCCTCTCCAGCCTCTCCACATCTTGTTGGTATAGCAGGGACCAAAACTGAACACTGACCTAGCTCAGATTGCTTCCAAATTCTAACAATCCTAGTATTTACTAGTCATGTAACAAGTTGTCAATACAAGGTTGAACTGCACCCTAAAAAATGCCGTGTTGAGGTGCATGCTCCTGCGCTTTGTTTATTGAGGACACACCTCTTGTTAACTGAAAACTCAGGCTGGGTTGTGCATCTGAAGCTGAGCTCCCATGAATGACGATCCTGTGGTTTGCAGGCCCAATACCTGCAAAGTCTGCAGTCAGGAGTGGAGCAGTTAGGCAGAAATCTGTAATTCCTGGAGTTTAGGTTCATTGGCAGGGCGGTTGATTTTTTTCCTGGTGCCATCAAAATAAGCCTGGCAAAATCTGCCCCTATTCTCTGTACGAAAGCTGAGGACTCTTTTAAGCAAAATAACAAACTCTATGAGCCTTTGTACTAGCTAAATAGGGCAGCTGTTGTTGGAGTGGTGTTCCAGCAACACCCTTTATTTTTCCTCAGAAAGGAGCTCCTGTGTTTTGCAAAGCTCTCCTCTTATCTGTACTCATCTGCACCTGATGCACCTAATAAAAATGCAGCAGATTGCAAATTTGCATACATTATTTTGTAATTGCGTACATTCAAGGGTAAGCCACTAAAAGCGTTTGTGTGTTCAGACGACGTTGCGGAGAATGCAGTTGCTGGACACCTTGGGTTTTCTCAGCTCAGAAGGGGGATTTCATTACAGTGGGAACCTGGACCTGAGGGAGGATTAGGTGTTTCTGCTGGGCACAGAAAGGGTGGCCAGGACTCCCCACCTCTGCCAGCGGCAGCGAGCTTGTTCTATTTTTATACTGCTTTTTTTTCACCTCAGGTGCGCTTCAGTCTCCTTGAGACTCTTGATGAAGAGATTGGATTTTCATCGTCTCTGTTATGAGTTGTCGTGGTTGAATCTCCGAGGCAGCTGCAGGAGGGAGTGGGAAGCATGTGTCAGCAAACTGGTTTGCATCTTGCTAAACACATACCTCCCCATGTTTCCTCTGCAGTGTCCCGTGGTCTGGTGAGTGGTCAGGAACCTGCCCTAGAACTGTGGTGAAAACATCTGCTTTTCACGTAATGATATTCTGCGGAGGCAAGATGAATCCTTTCCAGCTGATTTCACCTCATTGTCTTGCATCTTCCATAGCGTTTTGTGTTGGTTTGGGATTTTTTTTTAACACCTGCCTTTGTGCTGGTACCTGTCTGACAAGTTTCTTTAGGTTGCACAGCGAGACGTGGCTTTGGCAGCTCTGTGCGTGCCCGGCCCAGCAGATGTGTTGGGGCAGGAGGGTGGCGGCATCCTGGCAGCACTAGCTCTGCTCTGGAAGGACACAGGTACCGCTCCTGGAGGTGGATCTGGCTGGGTATAAGAAGTTACAGGAGTTGCTAGTCCCCATAACTCGTTCGTTAGGACGCATTATAACATTTACCATAGGAAATGGTTACCATTACAGCATTTGCATAGGAATATAATTAATGGTACTAACCTGACTTTTTGGACAAAAGACTGCTTATGTAAAGAGGAATGTTTTCCTCCTTGGATGCCGTGCTGGGCTAAGTCCCTTGCTTGCATCAGGAACAAAATTAAGTCATCGCTTCCTTTTGCTCCATTATTGCTTCACAGGCAGCAAAGTTGTGAGGTTGTTTTTCCATTTAGTCATCCAAGGAATTGCCAATTAAATTCCAATTGCTGGAGCTTTATTAACAATAATTATGTGAAAGCCACAGAAAAGATTGTGATTTTTTTTTTTTTTCCCAACTTAAGGCTGAATTTGCAAAACTGACCATTAGCAGAAGGCCATTATTTTAGTTGTTATTGAGCAATTCAAATCAAGAATTACTGAGGAGCACTCAGAATGCCAGAACATCAACTTCATACTTGCTTTTCAGTTTATAACCAAAAGCTGTTCCTGCAACCTAATTGGCAGACTGTCTTTAAGTGCTTTATAGTCCAATTAAGATCCAGAACAGTAATAAAGCATTTAAGTAAATGGAAGCAATTTGTCTTCAAGTGACTTGCAACACCATATTTGCTGCAAAGGTTACCGGATGGTATTGCATGCTCTATTCAACTGTGACACTGGTGGCTTGCCTTCGGAGAGACAACTGCTCATCTAACAAAAATAGATTGCTCCTAACGAAGGCACATTGAACAAACCCAGTTGCTGAGCTGTTTTCTGTGTTGGCGCTGTGGGCCATCATCTGTCCCAGATGCTCGTTAGTGTGTAGTTTCTGAGACTTTATGACTCGGGCGAACTTGAACCAGGCGATAAAGCCAAGGTGAAGTGCAAACCTCCTCTAGGTGTAAGCTCCTTCCCTTGGAGCTGGTGCTTTTCTCTGCTCTAAGGAGGAAGGGATGAAAAGCACAAATACTCGAGCAACCAGGAGGTCACAGCTCTGCTGCCATCATCTCTCACTGCAGATTTCAAATTGTCCCTTACTTCTCTCCTGATTGTTTAGAAAACTGCCCAAATTAGGAAGTTGACATAATGACCACCAGAAGCATCCTGCTTCTGGAAGTGGCTGGTGAGGGATGCTTAGGGAG
>JAVSBS010006349.1:52066-69284 GCA_033124195.1 Coracias cyanogaster | reverse complement strand
TGTTTAATAGTTCCTATGGGGATGCCAGCTGTGACAGATATGCTGCATACCTGACACACCTTGGGTTTCAGTCATTTGGAAGTTGTTCCTACTTGGAGTTTATCATGGAGGTTCCAGGTGACCTGGCAGGACACCTCAGTCTCAGAAAACAAGCTCTTTTCCCCTTTCCAAAGCACTAGTGTTTCAAAAATTACTCGTCTAGGGCTTAGATTTTCACAGAATGCGTCATTAAAAAGCCTTGCACTGTGCAGCAGGACAAAAAAGGAAGGAAAAAATATTTTAATGTGGCTTAACAATATCCAGAGATTTAAAAAAATAAAAAGGTATTCTTGATGATGATGATAAGATGTTGGCAGCTTTTGATGGCTTATAAGGACTTTCGGATAAATACTTCACAATCTTTCTATTAAATCTTAGAGAGCCCTGTGAGTTCTTCTTGCAAGAGCATTTTATTTTTTTAAAGAGTATATACCAAAACAAACGTAAGATTAACTGGAACCCTGCAGATCGTTTCTGCTTGACAACCTCCAGACTCAACATCTTCCCTTTTCTTTTGCAGGCCGTGTACATGTTTTATGCTTTGGCAATTGTCTGCGATGATTTCTTTGTCCCTTCGTTGGAGAAGATTTGCGAAGTAAGTATTAGAAGGTGTTACCTAAAGCTCGGGTGCTGCTTTAGCCACAATTTTCCTTGAGAGCCACAGAAGGTGAAGATAATAGCCTTTTATTTCTTGGCTTTTGCACGGAAATACTGATCCACGGGGTGTTTCTGAGTTTCATAGACCATTAACTTAAGGCTCAGAAACCTCCCAAGCGTCAGGCCGTGAAAGAAAAAATGCACAAGAGAATTTAGATGTGTTGATATTTAAGAAAAAAACAGGCAAACAAAAAACCACCCAGGGAAGGGAGAGATTCCAAGGTCTCAGCTGGCTGCCTGAGAGCTGGGTCCTGCCCCTGCCTGTGGTCCTGGATCTTGTGCCTTGCCTTCCAAGTCATGACTTCCATACCTTGCATTGTGTTGGGATAAGTTGTAAAGCAGCAGGGACAGCTAGGTCAGCTGTAAAGAAGCTCTCGAATGCTTCCAGCAATTGCAGGGGACTCTGTCCCGCTTTTGCTGAGGTTGGCATGCTGAAATTTTAAAAGACAAGGAGTACATTTCAGCCTAAATCTGCTCGGACAGCTACAGGGCAAACACAGCCCGTGTGCCCGGAGTGACTGGGAGCCCTCTCCCAGTGTCAGTCTCAGGCAATGAAATCTTTGCATGTGGAAAATATGGTTTGTTCTTGCCAGCTGGATGTCTCTGTCAGCTGGAGGAGATGCCTGCCGGTCTGCCTGGCAATAAGTGTCACTCACCCGGACACGGGCCGTGCCTGGCCCTGGGAGGAGGTGTGGGAGATGGCAGGAGAAATCATTTGTGCTGACAGCTCTGATGGAAGTTGCCTCTAGACTAACCTGCTGTTTGTAGTTCAGCACCCTGCCATACAAGCCTTTTTTCATCACAAAAAAAAAAAAAGTCCCCGGGAAATCCCACAATTTTGGTGCATAAGTATTCAGGTTAGAGTCGTGATCCACCATCAGCAACCTGACTGCCTCGTGCTGTCCTATCCAGCACAAAAGAATTCAGACCTCCTGCCCAAAGGCTTTTTTTGATCTTGGGGATCAACCAATAGTTGTTCTACAGTTGCTCACAGTTTAGATGCGCTAATTGTAAAATAAATGCCCTTTTTCTGGCTTAGCTTCCTCTAGTTTAGAAAGTGTTTACTGAGTTAAACCAACACTGTGTTTGTGCTCCGAAAGGTGTGTGTTGAGATGTGAATTGGTTCCAGAGCACTCGCTATGGTAGACATTCTCATTCTGCCTTAGTTCAGATGTGCTTACAATAAAGCCCTGAATTTGATTTCTTCTCTAAGCCAGCTCGTGCTTGCACTTGCCCAGCTCCTCTCTGTTATTGCTGGTACCCAGTGTTTACACCATGGAACTAACCTCACACGTCAGTTGCAAACATTTGTCTGCAAATAGCAGAGAAGACATTTTTGCCTCCTACATAGCATGCTGTATGTTCTGCTCGAGTGTATTGACTGAATCATCATATACATTGCAATAAATCACTTAGGAACCGTCCTCAAGGGAACCTTTAAATTAAACCATTGCCACCGTAAGTCAGCGCAGCTGGTTTCCTTGGCCAATGGTCTTTTCTTTTGAAAGACACCATCAGATTGCAGACTGACCATTGGAGGATGACCGTCTCTATATTTCCACAGAGAAACCCATAGAAGAAACTGGCCTTTGGAGATCTACTTCTGGCCCTGTGAACTCCTTCTACAACAGTTTTAATGCTGTTTAAAATAATTTTCCATAAAGCTGTGTTTAGTCAGGCTCCACAAGCTTCTATAGCTGGGCATGCTGCTTCAGACAGCCAGTTCTGCTGGGGAAACGTCCCCACCACCCTCAGCCAGCTTCCCCTTGCTTGTACAACGGCAGCCGCAGGCTCCATGTAGTAACAGCTCAGCAGTTCATGGCCGTATGGCAATGGGTGGCTTTTTTTAGCTACTCATTAAGCTGTGGAAGGTGCCAGCAAAGCATGTGGTCTTTAACAGCCTTGTCGCGTTCGCTGAAGAGTGACTTGTGCAGATGGAGCAGTGGGAATGCAGAAAACATCAGGGAAGTAATTAACCAAGCAAATCTTTGGAAACAGCATATGCTGGTGAAGTTTTCATAGAGTAGTGGTCCTTTTGATTCCAGAAACCCCCATTTTAGGTCGTCCCTGGGCACTGCTAGGGAAAGGCTGTGGGAGGTATGTTCAGTGGTGATCCAAGCAAAAGAAGGTGAGTAGAAGTTAAAAGCCTGAGGCTGAAATGATATCAGGGAAGGCGACTGGGAGCAAAGCGAGCCTGAGCTCCAGCCCTACCCTTTATGGGCCAAAGTAAATGGCGTAAGGTGTGTATTGTTGGGGTCACGGAGGAGACGAAGAGCCGTGACTGGTGGAACTGCCTCACTGTTGAGTACTGCTCTTTCTCTCCTCTGTAATGGGTGTCACAAATACAGCCCACCCTCCCCACAAGGAGATGCCAATTCAAATAGCCAAAGCTTGTGATGACTTTTTTCCCTATACTTAAACTTTATTAACATAAAACTATCCATATTGGCAGTTTTCCCACTGTTGGCAGATGGTTTAACGTTTCTAGTTGAATTCCTTCAGCCTCTCAGTGTTGTAATCAATGACTCTGATGTGTTTCTCTGCAGCGTTTGCATCTTAGCGAAGATGTGGCTGGAGCAACTTTCATGGCCGCAGGAAGCTCTGCTCCTGAGTTGTTTACATCTGTCATAGGTAACTAACCTGCCACTGGTTCCTGAAACCCTCGCCTTTCCCTGGTTGCTTTTCAGAGTTGGAATGGGATTGCTAAGCACCTGTGGCTTTCATCGTAACCCCTGGCCCTTCCCTCGTGGGCACACACAGGACTAATGGTGGGGAATCCTTGCTATATGAGGTGGCTCAGGAAAAGTACCGTTATCCCACATCACGGCTGACCTGGACGCAGTTTGCTCTGACCCAGTCACACCAGGGCCAGTAGACAGTTGACCTTCACTGCCTGTTGACCTGCCTTGCTGGAGCGCAGCTGAACTGCACAGTGCTGAGCTCTCCACGAGCAGCCTCCTCCCCTCCTGTCTCCAGGACGTGGTGTGAGAGGATGCACCTCCAGCCTCCCAAGTTGGTACCCAGCAGAACTCTTGTGTCCTCAGCTGCAGGTGCTCTGCCCTTACCTCCAGTCTGGCTAGTCTTCCAACACCCCTTCCCTCTAGAAAGCCAGGGTGGGGCAGAGAGGAGGATTAGAAATGCTTCCTCACAGCAATGGGTTGTTCAGAGCATCACAGTACCAAAGCAACTCTCCGCTCATGCACAGTGCGATCAAGAGATTCAGTGGTCCTTAAGTGTGCGAAACTCGGGAACCTTGTGTGGTCCTTCAATATCCTTGAGCTCAGAGGGGACTTGAAATGATGCTGTATGTATGCTACCTGGCGCAAGGGGAAAGTGTTCTTGCAGTGGTACTCATCCACATCTCCAGGGGTAGGTAATCACCAGAGCAGCGGCTCAGAGGTTCAGGGGGGCTCTCCATCGCTGAGGAGAGTTATTCTTAGCTTAGATACTTCCTCTAGAAATACTTCAATTTCAGTCACAGCTCTCAGGTGCAGAGCACAAACTGACTCACTGAAAGCTGCATTCTCTGCAGGGAGGTCTGATCACACAAGCAAAGCCGTAAGATGCAGGAGCCTAAACTGGACCAAGTTGGGGTTGTATTCTGCCTAAGCGTAGTGCAATAGCCGGGTGAAAATAAAACAGATTCCTTCAGGCAGCTCAGAGAAGCCCTGCAATCAGATCATTATCCTGCTGTGCTGTAATTCACCAGATACTGAGAGTCACTTTGTGGGTGACTGCTTCTGTGTTTCTGAGAAAAGGATAAAGTGGGGAAAAAAAAAGTCTAAACTACGCTGGCCAGATAAATACTGTTGGAACCTTAAAAGCAAGTGGCAAATTTAAGCGGACTGACAGTGAGTGGGAGATGGAGTGTTATTTTTAGGCTGACTTCCTAAGGAAAGAATTTTGTGCAGTACCATGATGCATGTGTCTGTCAGTTCGTCTCCCTCACCATTAACCTGATTGGCCAATTTTAACCAAATTTGACAGAAGAGCTCTGAAAGGAGCTTGTAATGCAGCCCCATAATTCATCCTGAGAGGCATCAATTCAGCTTGCAAGTAGCTAGTGGCCAGGCAGCGCTGAATCAGCTCCGGCTTCCACTTGCTTGCTGAAGCCAGTAGGGATGGGGATATGGGGAAGAGCAGAGTGCAGGTGAGGGGACGTTCTATGGGATATAGTTTCCTGCAGTGTTGTGTCCCTCCAGCTGCTCCCACTGAGTTTACTGATTTTCATGATGTGTATTGCCATGAGGTTGGATCACAGCACCAGAGGTTGATGACTTAGACCTGTCTAAGGTGCCTGGTTTTCATTACACAGTCTATCTAGGTCCCTTCAGAAAGCAAGTTCTGTTACCTTTATTCACCCTAGTACCTTTTTTTCCTGTAAATTGCCCTATTAAATATGAGAAAAAGTGGCAGGACTGGTCCATGCCTTTAGATTCATTAGTGGGGTATGAGGTCTGCAATTCTTTTCTGGAGAAATTCTACTCTTTCCAATTTACGCAGCTTGCCTTGAACTTGTTTTTCAGGTGTTTTTATCACAAAAGGAGATGTGGGCGTTGGAACCATCGTGGGCTCGGCTGTATTTAACATTCTCTGTATTATTGGCGTGTGTGGGCTTTTTGCAGGACAGGTAAGAGCATTTAATGATTCCTAACAGTTCTTGCTTCATTCCGTGCCTTGGCTGTATTGTAAAATCAGCTGCCAGGTTCACAACCTTGCTGCACGTTTCTCTGGCTTTGTTCTTTTTAATAGGGCCCTACACTATTCCTTGTGCATTTTTAAAATGAAAAGCAGAACAGCAAATGTCAGCTCAGGCGTTTTAAGCGGCCCAAGATTTGTGGGTGGTCAAAGGAATAAAAGCTGGTTATTTAACACCTCCTCTTGGTAGCTGTTGAAAAATGCGTTGTGACGTTTGTATCTGGTTCATTCAGGCCAAAGGAGCCAGGAAATGTCTGTGCCTCTGGCTGGCAAAAATGCGCTTCAGTGAGCCATGCAAGATGCCTCTGAAAGAACGATGACGCTTCTGGATCATCACAAAAGATGCTGCCTTTGTGCACGATAGCTTCAGATACATGTGCTGAGCTGGCACGATGTTGGTGGTGACTGGCATGACTTAGGAAGCTGTATGAGAAGGACACAGTCTTTGCCTGTAATTTATCTCATTATATCCAGAATCACAGAATGGTTTGTGGGAGGGGACCTCGGGAGGTCTCTGGTTCAAAGCCCTCACCACCCTGACCCCCTCAACTCAAAGCAGGGCTGATTTCTAAGTTGCATCAGGTTGCTCTGGGCCTCCACCTGTCAAGTTTTGGATACTTCCAAGGATGCCCCAGTGACGTTCCTCGCTAGCAGTAAGGCTTTCCATTCCTAGTATAATTTCTGACTGTTTTCCAGCATGTCAAACTGCTTGTGACAACACAAGCTATTAATCTGAAATTAAAGTAATTAAGTTGTGAGATTTGAGCTGCTGTCGGAATTGCAGACATGATTGACTGTATAATTAAATATCTGAATCTGCATTCACCTTAGCACTTGCCAACATGCCCGGTGTTTTTACAGCCTCGTAAAATGTTATTCGAATGTTGCTGTGCAGACTTACTTGTAAAGAGGAGAAGCAGGGTAACGTTACCAGTACAAGGCTATAGGATAAGTAGCTCTGGAAGAAGAACTTAAGAGAAGGAGCCTGTATAGCTTGGGCAGTATGAGAAAGCATGCAGAGAGGTTGAGCTTTCCTGAGAAGGCTTGCCATCCCATTTTATTTGCATTAGCAGTGGACCTTTTCAGGATGAAAGTGAACGTTTCCACTATGGGGAGGCTTCAGGAAGAGCCCACAGTGGTACTTTTTAGACACCTGAGCTCCCGTGATTTGCATGGGACCATGCAGCTGGAAGCTACACATGCTCAGTGTGTTAATGGTTCTACTCTATGAAAGCCCAATAGATCCGGGCCAATTTTTAATGACCACAGCTTTCCCAGGGCACGAAGCTGTGTTCCCCAGAGGTGTTCTCCTGTAATCAGCAGGACTTTTTGCTCAGGTTGCTTTTTTCAAGCAAATGAAGATGATTAACTGTTTAGCACTATGGCAGAGTTGATAATTCTTCTGATTTTTACTCTCCATGGTATTGATTGCATGGCTCCAGGCTGCTAAAAAAACAGCTACAAATCACAGTTTTCAGTGGAAAAGGCTTGCTGGAGTTTGGAGATTGATGGGAAATGTCAGTCTTCTCAACAGACAGTTTACAGGGGGAGGTGTTTGTTTCTGAAGGATATGACACAGCTGAAATGCTTTCATAGATGCCTTCCGCCTTCTGGGCATGGTAGCTCTCCGAAGTTCAACGGGGGGATTGGCTGCTGTAAGTCACCCTAAGTGTAGTCCGCAAGTCTTCTTCAAGCCAAGAATTGAGATTTTGACTGATTTGTCCCAAATTTGGTTTCCCTGACTCTGCTAGTGATTTGAATGTGGTTTTGTCAAGTCATTTAACCTCTATTTGCTGCAGTTTAACCCACAGAGGATGAGTGAGACCTGGAATGATTGATGTCACTGCCTGGAGTCATGATTCAAATGAGCAAATAAGAAACCTCAATTTAAATAATTCCAGTATTGTAGATAAAACTCTGTTTTGGTTTGTGCTTTTCATTTTTTTCCTACTTCCAATCTCTTTTACTGGTGCAATTCATCTTTATGGTTTGTGTTAGTGTTAACAGGAATTCGGTTTTATTGTCAGTGATGTCTCTATAGATGTGCTAAATTGGTTGGCAGTTGGATTTCACTTCTGCTCAGGTCCTGGATCTCAACTCAAATCGTTGAGTTGCCTTGTGATGGCCAGATGATCCTGGAGGCTCTGGCTCCGTTAGAGCAGGGCTTTCTCTTTGAACTCAGACCTGTGGAGTCAGCAGCTGGAGTCCTCTGACCTTCAGATGCGTCCAGTGAGTCAGTGGGCAGGAATTTACCAGCCAAACTTTGCTGTCTGGTGAGCCTCCCCTGAGGCTGCTCTGGACACAGACCTGCTTTCTGGGACTCCTGCCCTGGAAAGTGATGTTCAGGCATCTTGGTTCAAGGCTGGAAGGGCTTTGGGTTTGTCAGGAGAGAGAAGCAGGGAATTAAGCCCACACCTGTGGCTGTCCTAACCCGATGATGCTCACTTGGCCTTTGTGTTCATCACAGCCCATGGGTAAATGCTCTGCTGTCGGGAGGTGGCTGCTGCAGATTGCCAGGCTGGCCAAGAAGGGTTGATGCTCTGTTCCCCCTCTGTCTCTTAGACATAGGATACCTCCAGCCAGGGAGGGACAATTTCAGGATGATCCCACCACCGATTTCCAGAAGGGGAATTACGGAGGAGTGGAGGTCATCTCACCCTTGCTTTCCTGCAGCACCTGCCAGCAGGATCAGCAATGTTCTACTGGCAGCTTTTAAATGTTCATGAGGGCAGTTTTCATCTGCACTTGTGGTACAGAGTCACAGACTGGTTTGAGTCGGAACGGACCTTAAAAGTCATCTAGTCCACCCCTCCTGGAGCTGGGCACAGCACTGCAGGTGGGGTCTCACCAGAGCAGAATCTCATGGCAGACCCCATGGTAGCATGTTGGGATCCTGCTAGCCAGCCAGGACCCAGCAGCACAATGCTGGGTTCCTTGGGGATGGCAGCAATCCAGGAGGTAGATGGAGAGCAGCACGGGCACAGCGCTGCGTAAGCCATGGCTCCGTGGCAGGGCTGCTTCGTCCCCTCCTGGGGGGCTCAGCTCGGAGCTGGGCGAGTAAGAGTCTCAGTGCTGGAGATGCTGGGGTGGCTGCCTGGTGGCAGAGCGCTTGGGAGTGCTGTGCTGGGAAACCCAGAACGAGAATGGCAGGGGACTGCTGAAGCACCTCCCTAAACACTTCGTTTTTGCAGAGCTGTGCGGTATCATGACAAAAACTTTGGTTTTGTTTGTTGGGGTTTTTTTGTTCGTTGTTGTTGGGTTGTTTTTTTTTTTGACTGGTAAAAGGTTGAATTAAAAAATACTGATCAGCTGTCTCCAGGATATGTTTTATTTTTAAGTTAGATTCTAGTATATATGTGCTATGTTGGATGTATTATTCTTTGGCTTAAGAAAATACTGAGTTTGGCTACATGCACCTTCTTTAAAAAAAGAAACAAACCCACAGCCCCAAAAAGCATTTGCTTGAACACCAACTCTAACTGATTATTTTTTAAGCCTCAGAATGCTGTAACTCCACACTTCTCAGAATAAATCAGCATAGACATCCTACTGCTGGAACTGGAGGAGGAAAGTATGATGCCCACACCTCTGTATGACACTACACACCTAAAAACTGTGTTAAAGGAGCATTGTTGAGGTTGAAAGTCAAACACTGGAAAGTTGGAAAATAGCGGCATTAAGGTTCCTTGTGCAACCTTAATTTGCCCCCCCTGGTGTGCGTGCATTATTATACAGTCTTTAATTACAGGATCCCATGCTGGTTTCTCCACAGGGTCCCTGCCTCCCTCAGTGCACAGAATGGACTTTGCTCACTTAATGAGCCGCTATTCATTATTTTGTTTTCTGCTCATTGTTCGGTGTGTGCCCTTCTGCCTTATTTACCAGGCTCTATTCAAGCCCTGTTTCAGAGGCAGAATTATTAATTTCCTCTTGAACTTCAGCCGATCTCATTGCTATTTTATCTGAGCAGTTGATGAACAATTAATTAATTTTCCCCAAACCTCTGTGAAATGAAAGGATGTTTTAAAGATGGGGAAACAAAGCATGGAGAGATTAAATACGAAAGAATAACTTGTCGTTTTAGGGGCCAATTAGAGCTGGCACGGGGCCGTTTTTTCCCCTGGATGTATAGCATCCTGTGGCATGTTCTTTGTTCAGAGGGCAGCTCTCTCCGCCTCCAGATCCTGCTCCCACTGCTCCTGCTGCTCCAAGGGTTTCCTTGCTGGACTGACTTTGGTTTAAGTGGCCATCTCAATGTCCACACAGCCCAGCTGTCCTTGGGACCATTCAGCTGCTTCAGCCATCTGAGCCCCTTCTTCTAGGTCCCAGCTCATGTTCCACCTTCTGTAAGGGGATACAGAAAACATCTCTGTCGTCATGAGCCCTGGCTTCATCCCCAGGACTGTTCTTGACCTGAATTGAGCAAGTAGCTTAACTACTTCATCTCCTGACATTTAGTGCCTGCTTTTGCTAGCGTGGTGATGGTCTTTCTGAGGACCCAGATGCTCCAGGTTTCTTTCCATTCAGTCTGTCTCCCGGGCCCACCCGGTCCCCATTTCTTGAAGCTTGAAAGAAAAGCTTTCCCTGGACAGATTTTTCCCCTGGCTTGTGGATCCAGCCCATAGCTGTCTCTCAAGTGTGAAAAACAGGTCTCAGGCTACACTGCATCTACAGCAGGCCCCTCACTACAAGAAGGACATGGAGGGGCTGGAGCATGTCCAAGGAAGGGCAGCAGAGCTGGGGAAGGGTCTAGAGCACAAGTCTGGTGAGGAGCGGCTGAGGGACCAGGGTGGGTTCAGCCTGGAGAAAAGGAGGCTCAGGGGAGACCTTTGCCTTTGGAGTAGGAGGCTTCCCCATCCCTGCTCAGAGTGTGTTTCCTGCTCTGGAAATCAGTGTTAAGAGCCATGGAGATCTTGGCTGGGCACCCACTTGGGCTTTGCTGGTCCGCAGCTGAGCCCTGCCTGCCTCTTGCACCAGCTCACATAGGAAGATGCTGCTGGGAGCTGGTGCTGTTTGAAGGGGAAAAGTGCTCAGCACTCACCCTGAAGTAGCTTGGAGCAGGCTGCCAGAAGCCCTCAAGCAAGGCAGTAGTTAGGAAAGCTTCCACTTCCTTTCTTTATTTATGTATTTAATTTTGAAATTGTAAGGAATTTATCACCTCAGGAGCTGGAGCCCCAGCCCTGCAAGTGCTTGCAGCCAAACTCATTTCTGCCGGCTGAGATGCTCACAGGATGGGTGTCTGATGGCCGCACCACTTGCTTGTATCATACGCTGTTGCACCTCGCTTTAGGGCTTCCCAGTAACTGTGGTAGTGTTGTAACGCTCCCGAAGAGCTGCTCTCACACTGAAACCAATCGCTGAGGATGAAAGTCAGCTTTCACATATTGCTGTGCTCCTTTTTTTCTTTGTGGCCCAGGCAGAAGGACAACGTTGGGCTGGGAAATGGATGGGTTTGGATGATGCCAACAGACCATAAAGATGTTTCTGTTAGTGTTAAGTGTTCTCAACCCCTTGTTTATTTTTAAAAACCCCTCCCTTCTTTGTTTTTAAACACCGCTGAAAATTTACCTAAGTGTGGTGTAAGTCAGAGACACCTCTACCCATCAGACTCCTAAGAGTTGGTGGGCTACTTTGTAATTCCCAACCCAAGGTGGTTCTAGATTACATTAAAAATATGTGCCATGGCTTATTACTGAAAAGTAGAAATGTGTGTTTCGGTGGCCTTGATTTTCTCTTCCAATTAGTGCTGATGACACTTCGCAGATTGCCAGTGAGGATTCTGGACTGAAGGGATTTTTTTTCGTTTCTGTCTGTTCTCACTGATATGAGCAGTGAAATCTCCTGAGGTCTTTGTCCTTGGCATGGGAGTTCCACTTTTCACAAAGTGGCAATCAGTGCAGCCTGCCCGCAGTTTTGATGGCCGTCCTCTAAATGCTGGATTTTTAAAACTTGCATCCACGCTCTGAAAATCAGATCTCTTTTTAAAGTACCTTAAACTGGGCCTCTGGAAGCCAAAGAGCTCAACCTCTGGTGCATTTTCAAATCTCTATCCAAGGCATAGATAAAGTTCACCCTTGTGCATGGCCAAGTGCAGCCCACTTGGCTGTGGCAGTAAGTCTTAGAAGCTTCTCCTTCCTCCTTTGCATCCTGTTGCAGTATTCTGCTGGTGTCTTATGTGCACACACCCTGTGAGGAAGGTTTGCCTTATTTCACCTAGGCAAAAGGTGCAATTTTTAAGCTGTGGGTATTTTTAGTGTATGGAAATATATAAAGAACTGTCCTTGTTCCCCAAGTGCTGACGTGGTGCAAGTTGGGTGTGTCTGCAGCTGTTTCCCTGGTTGTCCATACGCCTGCGACACTAATGCACGTTATTCCAATTGTACACCTAACTCACATCACCCAAACGCCGTTCATGGAGCTGCTGGCTCTGCTTCGCTTTCTGCTGGCAAAGGGAAGGTATGAGGAAGTGCGGGAATGCTGCAGGAGGTGAAGTGGTACCAGATGCAGCCTGTCAAACAGAAGCTGAGCAATGCGTCACGGGGCTGCAGGGAAGACATGCAGCCATGGCGTCTGCTGACCGTGTTGGGACCAGCTGTGTTAGGCCTTTTCCGTGACTGCAGACCCACGGTGTGTGGGGAGATTAGCCCAGGGTCCCGCCCAAGCCTCAGTCACTCTGTCCTGTCTGCTCTCACATCTGTGCTTCACAAATTCTCCCCTCCTTCCCCTGCCCTCTCGTCATCCTTGGCGGCAGGGACACGGGGTTCTCAGAAGCCATCGCTGCTTGCCTAATTCAGCTCTCATCCAAGCCAGGACAAGAAGAGTTTGTTCCCTTAGTAAATTCCCCCATCCAGATCCTGCTGTTCTGTGCAGCTCGGCTGCTGTCTGCCGTGCATTATCCGGTCCTCCTCTGTCCTCATCCGGCCCTAAAGCCGCAACCTTTTGCGGTGCTGCGGGAGAGGGTGGAGGATGACAAGAGGTTAGTGAGAAGTGCTGAAGTCAAAGCAGTATAACCAGGAGTTGCAAGTCGCTCCAGAGTTAAGCAGTAATTTTTGATCTGCGTAGCTTGGTTTATTAATGACCACTTAACTGCTGTGGCTTTCTGTTGAGTTTTAGTTTCTCTGTTTCACCTTTCCCCAGAAGACGACGCACTGCTCCGAATGGAGCAGAGGACCATGAATGCTGGGTTGTGCCAGAGATGTCATTGGCTTTTAGAGGCTCTTCCAGTTGTTTCTTCTGTCAAGGGATCTAGCTGGTGGCCAGGTGTCATTCCTTTGTATACTGGAGTAGAAAAGGGCTACCGTGAATGTCTGAGCTGGCTCCTTCTGCCCCAGTGGTAGTCTTTTACCGGAGCCAATGAGCTAACTTCAGGCAGCTCTCCTCTGTCCGGGGCACAGTAAGCCCTTGTGCCAGCCGAGGATGCCTCTCAGCATCATCAGCTGACGTGCGCTCAGTGTCACCTCCCTGTGAAAATGCACTGAAGAAAGAGCTGTTACAAAGAGAGAAGACAAGGACACTGAGCAGAGACTTAATAACCAGGTAGAACGTTGTTTTTTGAAGAAACAGAGACTTTTGTAAACTATTTTTAACCCAGTTCTGTCACACAGTTAGCTTGCATGCGTCTTAATCTTTTAAGCTTTAATTTCACTCACAAGTAATTCAGACTGGAGTCGTTACTGACCTTTGCCTTTATGATTGCATTCGTGAGCTTTTCTTTTTCCTTCTCCTGGATTGTGGAGGAGTTTTGGGCGAGGAGAGTTGCAAGGTTGGGTTTTTTTCTATGTTGGTGTCTGTGACTATTGGTGGAAAACATGTAAACCTTTGGAGAAGTAGTTTAAGGAGAACTTAATGCCACGTGTTGGGACTGTTCACTGCTCTTGCAGTCCCAGGCACGATATTTTTTTGTGCTCGCAATGTTTTCTTGTGGCTGTGGTCTCTTAGTTTTAGAGTGGAAGGGATAGAGATGTGTTGCAGGCTGGAAAGCAAGAAAGGGACAGAGTAATAAGCCAGACAAGGATCCAGCACCAAGACTTCCACTGAAGACAAGATTTGTCTCAGAAGTCAAGGCTGTGGTCCTGACGGGAACGCAGAGCTGCTGGCGTGGCCATGGGCACGCGAAACCCTGCATGTCGGCAGAGCAGAGCCAGGACTGCTGTCTGCATGGGGAGTGATCCAGGACTGGGCTGGCCGTCACCAAAGTTGCTGTGATTTTTTTTTTAATATATATTGGCATTTCAAAACCTTCTTCACAGAGCTACAATCAATAGTAGGATACAGGCAGGGGAAGCAATCGGAAGAGTTGAAAATGGATTCCTATCAGCATCAAAACAAGTTTAGTTCCTAATCACTGCTAAACAGCGTCAGCGTTTGAGGTCAAGTTTGCTCTGTCAGAATTCACTTACAGATCAGTACTGTGGACTTACCATTAGCAGGATTTTTCCTTAAATCATTTTCAGTGTAAAAGTAAGGGAAACCACACAGTCTGGTTTTCTCTCTGACAACGGCTGGCCAGTCAGAGGAGGCTGGGAGATGTTTACCCTTCCTGAACTGTGTCTCCAGCTGTCCTTGGATTCTGCTGTGAATCCTGCACAGAATCGCCTGCGGTCCAGGAGAAGCCTGCAAATGTAGGTCTTCGGGGTCCTGCTGCCTTGGCTCTGTGGGAATCTGAGCTAAAAAGACACGCTGATCTGAATAACTCAGGGACAATTATGAGTACCAATTGAGCAGGGAAATATTTTTGGCTTTGTCCTGTGGTTTGGAGGGTGTCCACTGTTTCCATTCTGAGAATGTCACAGAGATGAATTGCTGCCGCAGTAATGAAAATATCAAGAGCTGCTTAAAAAAGCAAATATTCTTGGGGAAATAACGAGAATAAATTGAGTTGGTCCACAATGTACGATCCAGGAGCCGGCGTGACGGTTGAACTCTGCAGAGAATGGCTGGCCAGTGGTAAAATTAGGGGGCTGGTAATTGGAAGGAAGCTTTCCTCCCCGTGAGTCCATTAGATCAGTGCTGCTCGGCAATTACTGGCTTAGAGACATGCGTATTTCAAGACCTGGATTTTTTTCAGCCTGTCTGGTGCTCATATTTTATGTTTCACTTCAGTTTAGTGTTGGTCAAAGCCCCAGGCAAGCCCAAATGCTCCATTGTGGGACTCTGGTGCCTTTGCCAGGAGGTCCTCAGTAAAGATTATAGTTAAGAGACTGAGCTGGGTGCTTGTGGTGTCCTGGGAAGTTGGGACAGCCATGACCTCAGCATGTTAACAGCAGGGAGACACCACCATGAGGTGTAGAAGGGACCGTCTCCATCTACTCCCTGCAGCAGTTCCTTGTGCCTCTGCAGCTCTCTGACCCCAGACATCCAGAGCTGTCTGGACCTCACCCTCCCCAGTGTGGGACCATAAAGTAGGGAGAAGCATGACTGACTCACCAGTTCACATCTGAGTCTGGCAGATGCTCACTGGGGGAGCAGCAAGGGCAAGAAGTACACCCTGTGATCTCCGCTGTATTTGATTTGGCAGCTAATGATTATTAGCTTCCGATTGACTGATCTGCTCATTGCAGGCAGGATGTAATAGTGCCTAAAACAAGGGAAGTTTTGTGAAAATAAACAGCTCCTGGTGGTCAGGCAGTTCCTCTCTTTGCAAACACTGCTGGAAGACGGCAGTAATTATCTAACGAAATTCCTTCCTGCCTTGTGTCTTCATTATACGATTGCTATAGGACTGATAAACTTAAAAGCGAGAGAGAGGGAAAGCGTGTGCAGAATATTAAACACGCAGTTGCCATTTCCCACCTTCTGTTTGGTCACGACCTTTCAAACAGCACAAATTCTGTGGGCTCCAACCACAGACATCACCTTTAGCTCTCCGCATGGTGTTTTTCCTGGGGACCGAACGCCACCCGGTGCTGTGGGCTGCCATGGGATGGGGAGCACCAGCCTCCATCCCACCTGGGTCCTCGGAGGCTGTGCTGGAGCCAGCAGAAACACTGCCAGACCTTCGGGCAGTGCTTGTTTTCTTCAGTCACAGGACGGATTGGGACCCTGGTTCATGGGACATTTTACTAAGCAGGTGAGGGAGATTGGCTGGAGATGAAATGGCCTCAGAGAAGGTGTGAAGTGCATCAGAAGAGCATCCCCAAAAGGCCAGTAGTGTGGAAGGATGTGGCCAGAAGTCATGTGGTGACTTCAGACATGGACAAAGGCTGGAGCCAGGAAGGTGTGATTGAGACAAAATGTCACACTAGTGCATGCTGGGAGCCTTCGATGTTGCAGGACCAAAGTTCTGGCCCTGCTTGGCTGATTGTGTGTCTGAATTAGAGCAGGTCAGAGTGCTGCCAGGAACTCGCCACCCTCTAAACCGTGCTGAGTCCTGGAGGTGGGATTTCTAGCCCATGCCTCTTAGCTCAGGCACAACCCCATGTTTTGCTGTGGGAATGACGCTGGTGAAAATGAGGTCTCCAAGTACTGCTGGGCAGGCTGATGACCAGTTTGCAGCAGCAAACAAAGCAAGTGGCTGCTGGTAAGCTGATTAACACTAAGGCAATTAAAAAATGAATAAAAAAACTGTTGAAACGTGTGAGCAAGGTGGGTATGAGTGAGCAATGGATGCATGCAATGGCTCGGCATGTATCTGTGACGTTTGTGGGTTCCCCATTTCTGAAAGTTTCAGCCCTGCGCAGTCCCACATGCATTTATTCTCCAGTGCTGCTGCTGGGAAAAAAAAATACTCTGTTTATCTTCTGTACAAGGAAGGGCAAATGGTTAATTAAGTCAGTCCAGCTTGGGCCATGGGGCTGGGGACAGAACAAGGAGTGCATTGCTTCAGTCCCAGGTGCGCACCTCATGCTCCAGGCTGGCTCTCCTCTTTAGTGCAACGTACGTGGATGTGTCTCCAGGAGACACGCAGGGGCTCTGCTGTGGCTTCCTGCTGGAAGTCATAGCTACATCCACAGCCTAATTTAATACAGAGATGGATACAAATAAGGCAGTGTCACGCTCTCACGTTAATAGGTGGTGCTTCATTGATGCCACAACCAGCGAGGGTGGACAGGCAGGTGGCAGCACCCGTGTAATTACATGAGCTGAGCGAGGAGCTCTTAAAATAATAAACGGCAAAGTTGAAAGGGAGAGCCTGTGCCTTGTCAACAGAAATTGAGAAGCCCTGAGAGATCAGTCCCTGTCAGGGCTGTCCCAGAGAGTGAGGCCCTTGACAGGTTCTCCAAAGGCAGTCAGGGACACTCTGCTTCTCAGAAGTCAGGATTTCCCAGGCTGCTGTCAAGACAGGCAGAAACAATTTGCCTTTTCTGGCTTTTCCGGGCAGATTGGCAGATGCTGGGGCAGCACAGATTCTGAGGCGTCTTTTTAACTCCTCTGGTTTGAGCTGCTCTCTTATGGAGGGTGTTTCAGTGCAGTGCTTTGGTCATGGAGCAGGAGAGGGTCCCTATAGGGGGTGAGATGTACATGCCCAGGAAGATGCCAAAGCTCCGTTGCAGGAGATCTCTGTCTGTGTGAGACACCATCTCCATGGTGGACAGCAGCCCTGGCTGGTGGGTGCTGGTCTTTGTAACAGTAGAAGGGCTCCGGGGAACTGCCCCAGAGGCTTCTTTGTACTTCAGAAGAGCTCCGTGATTTTTAAGTGCTGCCATTTGTAGGAACTGTAAGAATCCCTTTATTTCTATCGCATTCACGTACACATCTCTGTAACTGCTGTGACTTTTCAGATTTGAATGAACCTCAGACTGTGTTTAACTGAATAAAAGGCAGAGGAACCTATTAAATTTTACCTGAACGTGGTGAACTGGATTTTCTTCTTATTTCTTCTTAT
>JAVSBS010006349.1:10560-51966 GCA_033124195.1 Coracias cyanogaster | reverse complement strand
GTGGTGAACTGGATTTTCTTCTTATTTCTACCTGGCACTGACACAGATAACTTTAATTTTGCAAGGGAAGCACGGTTCTATCTGTAACATAAATGTCTGGCACACAAGGATCTGTCCTCGTAGGCAGGTTTTGCTGTGTCCAGCCAAGTAATTTCCCTCTCTCCCAGGTACCTGGTGAAGAAAGTGTCTCAGTCATTTCATGGAAGATATTTTAATTTTCTGCCTGGCTTGGCTGAGCAGCTGTGACTTTAGGATGATTGGTTGGATTTGCATAAGGTCATTAAGATCCGGTAATGTTGTTTATTGCTAAGACAGCTGCCATTTATATTCGTGCAGAGCAAGTAAGACTAAACCTCAACTGATACCACTGCTCTTACCAGTGCAGTTAACAACAACCCATCCATAAGCAAAGACCTCACAGTGGACTGTAGGTCATTCTCTTCCTGAAGCTCTTGCCCTGTGGAGTGCTGGTGGTGAGCCCAGCAGGTTCTCTTCAAATGAACGCTGCTGCAGTTGTTGCTGGGGTCCACACAGCACTGAGTGGTGGGGTGAACAGCAAGTATGTGTGTGCTCTGAAGCTTCTCCCTTCCTCATTCTTTAGCTGTGGCTCAGATACTTCAGCTGACGGGCTCTACTGTGACCTGTCTCTCTTCAGCGGATTGCAGCAGTGCTTGGGTTTGGTTGCTGTGCAGTAAAACTCAGACCTTTGCAGGTCTGAGTTCTGCAACCCATGAGGAGGCAAAGTGCTGCTGGAGTTCATCTTCCCATCCTCTCCAGGCTGAGAGCTGGTACCTGATGTAGAGCCCTTTTTATGATATTGGATTGTGTCATTCCAAATGCATAAGGCATGTCTTGACTACAAACTACTGCCAGCCTGATTTCCCTGAAAATCTGTCCCCTGCATTCACTACTTAGGCTAACATTGGCCAACAGTTATTTATTACACTTTGACAACAGATCCTATATCTTACCACGGGGCTGATTTGGCGTTGTGTCAAGGCTTTGTGGAACAGTGTCAAGAAAACAACACCTTCTGGAGGTTGTCCCACCAGGCTTTCTGAGCCACCTCTCAGCTGCGAGGGTAGCCCCTGCGAACCAGGAGCAGCACGCAAGGAGGTTCCCCTGACGTGTCTTGCTGCAGGTGATGGAGGGATGCAGCACGCTGCTGCTGTGGATGGTGATGTTTCAGGGTGCCTGTGAGGTATCACAGTGAGTGAAAGTTCTGTCAGTCGGCACAGACCAGCGTTCAGAAGCCAGATCCCTGCTCTGTTAGGGTGGTGTAGGAGGTTCCCTAATTGTTTCTGTGCAGTCCACATCAAAGAGGGGCAGCATGAAGACTGACCCAGATTCTCTGCCTCTAGGTGCCTTTTTACAAGCCCTTAATGAGAATTTAAATGTATTGAATGAAAACTTGAGGGAGCAGCATCTGCTGTGAAACTGCCCCATTGCCTGCCTGCTCCTCTGGTCCCCAGCCTCGCAGAGCCTGGCAGCGGGACGTGTTCCCTTGGCTTCCCATCTCTGAGGAGGAGGAGGAAAGGCAGCAGCCGGGGAGTGGGGCTGGTGTTTGCTGCCTGTTTTCTTAACCTGCCTTGTGGCATCGCCGAGTGAGGATGTCTCAGTTTCTAGTCATTGTTCAGGTTGTAGCTGACCATTAAAATAAAAAGCTGCTTCTCAAGAAAAGAGCTTTGTGGTTCTTGGTACAGCCTCATTCAAACTTCGTGGAGCAGAATTCCAGACCAATTATTAATTTGGAAGGACCCTTGGACCCCAGAGCTGCATGGAAGACCTACCCAAAGCAGCAACCATGGTCAGCCCCAAAGGAACATTTGCTTGTGGTACAGTGCTGTAGGAGATGGTTTCTATTAAAACTATGGTTAATGAATTAAAGACATTCTACCGCTTCCCTTTAAAACTCAGGATAAACATTCGTCTCTGCCCGAAAACGTGTTCTGCCGAACGGCAATATGTCTGTCAAGATCTAATGTCAGTGAACCACACTACACATGAGGAGTCAACAGTGCCATGTGCACGTCAGCCGGGAAGGAGATGCTTCCAGCTGTGAGGCACTGAGGGTGGATTCACTGTCAGCGCATTGCTGTTGGTCTCCATGGACTCTTAAGGCTAATCGGGGATTGTCTTTAATCTTTTGACACCCTCGCCCAAGCATTCCTGCCTCTCCACATTAACAAATTAAGTTATTAGCTCTTAATGCCTGAAAATCTGGACCTTCTGTGCCAGAGGGTAACAGAGAAGCAAGATTAGGAAGATTGCTTCCAAAGCCTGGCAGTTCCAGGCAGTGTTTGTAGCTGATCATTCAGCCCAGGAATGTCAAGCAAAGAACAGGCCGTGAGAGGAGGAAAAGCCCTTGAACAATTCAAAGTGGAGAAGAGGAAAAGTGCTGGAACACTTCAGAGCGAGAAAGATTCCTGCAAAACATGGGTGTGCTTAGATAACGTTTGACTTGCTTCCCTGCAAAGTGGAGCAGAAATATCCAGCAGCACACCCCGCTCTAGGCTGCCTTGTGGCTTTGTTGGTGGCAGCAGGAGCACAAACATCCTTACTGAGGTAGCCATGGCCACGTTCTGTGTCACACACTTCATCTCAGACCCATCACTGGCATGGGGAGAGCCCGCAAGTAGCAGGCTTTAAAACAGCCAGCTGGATGCATGGCCTCTTCCACCAGGTCTCTTCTGGCTGGGAGAAGAGTTTCCACACTGCTAAGGGGAGAGAAGTACTTGGACTTGATGATCCTGGAGGTCTTTTCCGATCTAAATGGTTCTAAGTAGTTCAGAAGAGCAGAACAGAGACAGATCAATTTTATAGAGGATAAATGGTGAAGCCCTAGGATGGGGCGTGGAGCATATTGTCACTGAGGCCCTGGGTGCCCTCAGCAGCAAGTCATAAAGTCATAAAATCATAGAGGTTGGAAAGGACCTCTGGAGATCATCTAGTCCAACTCCAGGTGCCAGTGTCTCATTTTCAGTGAGTTTATCCCTGGTGGCTTATCTCCATGTGTGGGTTAGACAGAAGTGGTTGTGTGTGCTGATCAAATCTGATCATGTTTTTACCCAAGCTGATTGCTTCCCCGATTTCCTTTCTACCTGAGCCTGCTAGACAGTAATTTAAGTGCTTTCCAGTGCATTAAGACTTGTGTGGAGTTTTTGGTTGCTGCAAGACTCCACGGCACAACCCAGGCAGTCAAAGTCTTGACAGGTAAAGCGAGACCACGCGATTCTCGTCAGCAGGCTGAAAGTGCTGCCGTTTCCTTCCGTGCTAATTAGCCCCCCTTACCCTTGGCACATGCTTACCATAGGCGCACAGCTTTCCTGTACCGGATTGTTCTTCCCAGGGATCAAATGGCTCAAAGACTTCAGTTACATGACCCACGCCCTAAGGAGAGCTGAGATTTAATTGCCCCGTAGTTACTGCATTGGGGAGACAGACCTACAAGGATGTCTGTGAAGTGTGAGCAAGCCTGCTCAGACGGGGCTTGTCATTTGTTTCAGAAATGTTGTCATTTTTATTATGCAGAGCTTAAGTTTGCAGCTATAAAATCCCCAGCAGCATCCATGCTGGGAAAAGGTAGGACCTTAAGCCACATCTTAAGAGCTGCGTGGAGTAATGTCAAATTGTTTTATTAACTCTCTTACAAAAATTGCTCAATCAAAATGAAGGGGCCCACTGTCTATAAGATGTGAGATTTAATTAAGGATCTCTGAATAGAATTATGAACCCGACTCCAGGTTTCTACATTTGGAAATTTCCATCATAAAGCATCTCCATTCATCTACCCCTACGTGCTTTGAAACGTATTGTCGGCTGGTATAAATCTAATCTGACTCAAGGACTTCAAAGGCCTGCTTTTTTATTTTAGATAGGAGTTCTTATGTGGCAATGGTTGCGTAAAGAGACTTCACACTGGGCATAAATTACATCCACTGTAAAATCCATGGTATTAAGAGGCGGCAGAGACTTTTGGGTATAATGGTCAGTATCTTTTTACAGCATTTGTTTTTCTACCAGTGCTGGAAAATTCCGATATTGTAAGAGTTAATATGCAGAGAAATCTAGGAAACTGTTTTTGCTAGCACTCTGAAATAGGACCTTTCTTTTGGTGTCATAGAAATGAAAATGAAGTTGCTGTTTGACTGAATTCGTGCACAAGCATGACTGCAGTATGTGGTCAGAAATTTAATGTATACATTCAGGGGCCAAATCCAAATCAGTGTAGATTTTGTAGTCATCTCCCATCTGCCTCCTTGTGGTTTACACCTCTGAAGGATGTGACCCACTGTTGGAAATGCTCTCCAGAAATGGGAAATAGATTTGAGGAGAAGCTTCTACTGAGGGGGCTTCCTAGGGCTGCAAAAAATATAATCATACTGAAGATGTTACTACTACATCCACCCTTTTTAATACCCTTACTGAAGTTAAAGTTAACTTATGCACTGGTATTTTTTTCTTCCAAGCTCTGAATTGCAGGCTTCTTTATCCTACAATAATTCATCCTCATTACCGTGGCTTTGGAAGGTGTCAAGTGTGCAGCAATTATCCCGTTGCATATAAATTCCTGAGTTTTGTTCAGAACACTTTTTGGAGTGTTAACTTTTGAGCAGTTGTCCTAACATCTGTGCAAATGCACAGGGAGCTGTAGCGATACCTGTCAGTGTGGTGGGTTCAGGCTGGCAGCATGCTGGGATCTGGCTGCTCTGTGCTGTCAGACCCCTGTTCAGCAGCGTGACTTCTGTTGCCCCAAGTTGTCCCCTGAATGAGTCTCCATGGGCCAAGCTGACATTTTTAGCAAGAAGCCTATCATCCAGCAGTCTAAAATTCATAGAAACCTAGTGCATGAGATGGCAGCAACAGGATGCATGGTGGACTTAGATGTGTAGTGGTAGGACAAGGATGGGGAGGGCCTGCCTTGCTAGGCAGCAGCTCAGACCGTGTCTGGTGGTGCTCTCCTGGCCACTGGACCACTGTATGCCTTGCACTCTTGCTCAGCCTCTCGGGTTGGTTTCCTCTGGCAAGGAAGGCTGGAGTTCCAGGTTGGGGAAATGCCCTGTTGCTCCAGCAGCTGCAGAAGACCAGTGTGTTTCCTGGCTCGGCTCTGCTCTTTGTGTCCTAGCACACGTGGGTCAGAATGACGGGTTTGACTTTGACATGTCGTTCTGGTGAGAGCCTGGCTGACATCCTCTCTTTGCCTGTTTTTCCAGGTTGTTGCACTGTCGTCGTGGAGTCTCTTGAGAGATTCAATCTACTATACACTGTCTGTTGTTGCACTCATTGTGGTAAGTTTTTGAAGGTTATTTTTCTGTGGGAACCCATGTGTTTACTGCTACCTGTAAAGGGAACCTGCTGAGAAATCACAGCCGTGTAGCTAAGATCCTAGCTCCAGTGGTTTTGCACTTGTGGAAGTATGTACTCATGACCTCCCTGGTCCTGTAGAAAAGCTTGGCCCATGGAGAGGAGATGGAGGAGTGCCCAGAAAGCCCTGAGCAATAGCTGGGGAGAAGTGTGGCGGCAGGGCGTGGAGCTGAAGCCCCATGCTGCAGCCCCATCACCAGCACTGGGGTGGATGTGCCGGTCAGTCTTCTCATGACAGTGGCCCTCACGGCTTCCTAAAGTCTAACTGACCTGTAAGGAGACAGCACTGGTGCCCAGAGGAAAGAGATCCTCAGCAACTGCAAAACATTCGTTTTCCCACACAGAGCTGGGGCATTGCATGCTAGCAGCAAATCCTCTCACGAAAGCTACAGTTTCAGTAGTTCTTAGGGCTGCTCCTATTCCGGCTTCCATTGAGCTCAGTAAGTACTTCAGGTCTCTCAGAATCAGGCAATACAGTGAAAAAGCGTTAGCACAAGTGTTTAAGCGAAAACACGGCAAAGTGTGGCATTACCTTTGCAACCAGTACAAAACAAAGTCAGGAAATGGTAAAATTGAGTTTCTGGTAACAGTTGCTACTTTGCCTTTTTTAGTCTCTTTGTTTTGCTCCTTTTTTTTTTTCCTGCCTAGTCTCAGCCTCTAGATTCCCTAAGAAAGGTACAGTGATTTTGTGAGGATAACTCTTGTATATAGGCAAGAAGGGAACTTCAGAGTCAGAAGATGAACACTAGTATTGCTGAAGTTTGCGCTGGTTTTGTTAGTCACGGTTTCAGCAGTGTGTTTTGTTTTGCCCTTCTTCTGCACAGGCCAGTGCCATACCTACTCTGTAGGTGCAAAGGCCTTTATCTGTCCAATCTCAAGCGGAGGGTTTGCCTCAACCTGTTTGCACTTGTATTCCCCAGACTGTAAGGTCAGCCTTTTTGCACCTGATGAAAAATAACTTTTCTACATAATTATTACCAATAAGCTGCAAAACAAGAAAAAAATTATTTTTTTGCTTTGACAGCTTGACTGTAACCTCATACCAAAAAGTGTTCCTAAAGAACAAACTTGGCCACGTTCTCTAATTGTAATACATTACAAGGCACGAGCTTGAGGACATCTAGCAGGCGTCCTTTTGGTTTGCTCCACGGGAAGCGCAGATGCGGGCTGTGCCTGGCTTTGAGCCTCCCGTGTTTGGGTGAGCGTTCCTTTTGTTGCTTGGTGGCAGGCACATTAAAAATCTGTTGAATCTGTCATCGTTTTTTAAGTTCTTTACACAAGGCAGGGTTTTTTCATGGCTGGTTTAGCCGTGTGCTCATCAGCTGCTTCAGGGTGTTGAGAACCTGTGGTATTGTGTCCAGCGCACCCCTGGAATTCCTAGCTAGGTATGCCATGTGGTGAGAAAGCTCTATGGCTCATTGGACAGACATCTCTGTTACCCTTCAGACTTTCACCTATGCTTCATTGCTGTATGAGCTCTTTTCATAATTACAGAGCTGCAGAAGCCCTTTTCTTTTGGGAGTGTACCCCACAATATCAGGATGCTGTCATTTTTTTCCTAAGCCTCAGGTGAGCTTCTCTCAGCTGTCTGCCTACCCTTCTGCTCATCGGCGGTGAAGTTCAAGGTCCTTCACGCAGCCAGAGCAGCAGGACTGTGCATCTCCAGGTGGAAGTGGTGGCTTGAAGGCTTTGCCAGAGCTCTTATCCCCATTGCAGCACTACATGGCTAATTGTGGCTCGTGAGATGAGGAGCACGTCCCACTTCTCTTCACCGTTACTCCACGGCAATCATTGCAAATGGCTTTCAAACACCTGTTAGAGAAAAATAGAGAAAGATGGGAGGAAGGATAAAAAAACTTTAAATAGTTAAAGATTTAGCTCCCAGCTAATTTACCAACCCTTTTATATGCAACATTGCTCCCCGGTTGATGGCAAATGAGGATTTCTCCTTTCAGAGTCAACCACTGCTTCAGTTTAGGAAGTTTCTCCTCCCCTTCACTCACCCAGGGACCCCTGGCTTCACAGTGGCTTGGATCTTTCCTATCCTTTTAAGGCAGGATCAAATTTAGGCTGTGGCACATTGTTATTCAAATACTGACTCTCTCAGCCTGCTTGCACTTCCCCCTTTGTTAGATTTCTGTGTGCCTTAAATTTCAGAAGGCGCTTAAATGCTTTGCCATATAGGGGTAATTTGCCATATCAGGGCATAGAGACTTCACTGCAGCTGAAATAAAAATCATCTTTCTTGACGGATGATACTGCTTGTAGAAGGTTGCTCTCACAGTGTTTTGAACAGCAGCTTGTGGTGCTGTATTAGAAGTTGCACTCCACTGGTGTCTTTACTAACCATAAATACACCTGAGGGGAAATAAATACATTCCTGCCAAAGCTGAGATTTAGCAGCTTTAAAAAAGCTTGATATTCTGCTGGGTAAATCAGTGTGACTTTGTCTCCTTCCATTTCCGCCAGCACAGGAACTGCAGTGCTGCAGCAATAAACAGCGGAGCAGCATGAACTCACCTGTTCGGTGCTCCCGGACATTTGATAGGAATGGGTGAACTCCAAATCACAGAGATCAGAAGTGGGTAAACCGCACTTACCACACTTACCTCACCTTCATTCAGCCCTGGGAATTTTGTCTTTAGACCTTAAAACGGCATTACAAAGCCACCTTGTTTGCTTGTAGACCTTGGCAAAACGGTTACCCCTCATTTCCCTTGACAGGAAAAAGATGTCTGTGTATCTCAACTCGAAGGGACGTGGTCAGGGTCATCAGTGACCAAAGTGGGATGGGTGCTGTATTTTATCGCAAAGGTCAATGCACACGCTCTCGTGTCCCATCGTACCAAAACACTGTGACCTAAACAGGGCCGTGTCAGATTAGATCAGGGTGAGCAGGAGCCATAGCTTACAACCCACGTAACACTTTGTGGTTGCGTTTTCTTCCAGTGACACAAGTAGGTTGCTCGGCGCTGGCCATCACGCAGGGGCTGCTGTTTGCAGACTGCGTGGCTGCGGGGAAGTGTTTCACTGGGCTTTCAGAGGCCATGGACGCTGCCAGGGATGTGTTTCCCTGGTGCAAATAGAGCCTCTGGGCACAGCACGGGGCTGAGAGTGGGCGCAGGTGCTTGGGAAGGTCCGGATGGAGAGCGGGCTCTGGCTGCCCGGGCCATGGGGCTGCAGGGAGCTGTGTGCCACCCCAGCTGCCACCTCTGGAGAGCCCCCAGCCCTCCTGGACACCCTGGGCATCTGAGGTGGAACGAGGAACAGAGGCACGGGAGTGTTGCCTAGGCTGAGTGGTGGAGCTGGTCTAGTGAAGGACCCAGCTGCGGAGCACTGCAGCCATCTGCCGGTCACCTCCCATGGGCTGCCTCTGCAGACTCTCTAAAACCAGGCATGGACAGACAGACACCCATCACCTCCCAGTGTAGCCGTGTTTCTTCCTCAGCATGGAGCATCTTGCGTGGACAAGGAGACGTTTCATTCCCAAGGAGGCCAACACAGCGTGCGTGAAAGCTGCAGCATTGCTCTGCGGGTGTGCTATGATGGCTGTCACTGTAGCTGAAGGCAGCTCATGTGTTGATCATGTAGGTTGTAAGGAAATAATGCCCTGGGCCCAGTTTTTAGCCAGCAAAATTTCACAGCAGCTGTGGAGCTGGCTGTAAATCTGCAAACCGATTGCCCGGTTGCCACCGACAAACAGGTCAAGGGAAGAGGCCGTGCCTCTGGTGAGACCAGCCGTGTGGTCCAGAGGCAGGTCAGCCCCTACTGCCTCGCTTCTGCTATCCCTTTAACCGCTTCTGCTCCACTGCTGCAGTAGCCCCAGTTACATGAGGGTCCCATGGTGCCAGGGAAGGAGTTCCTGCCTCTTCTGGGTGAGAGACACAAGGGTTGAGGAGGTCAAAGGCCAGGCAGGAGGGCAGTGCCAAAAGAGAGCACAACCCCGTCGCCATGAGCCCTGCACTGCTCTGTCCTCTACTCAGGTGATGAGCTGTTTTCCTCTGTGTTTTCATGTATAACATGCTTCTTTTTAAACCTTTTCTCCACAGTTTATTTATGACGAAAAAGTTTCCTGGTAAGTGAATCCCTTTTCTTCTTTTTCCTGGTTATGCCACAAAAGCTGCAATAGGTAGGGCTCATCAGGAGAGGAGAGAAAAGCTAAAAAGTTCCGCAGGGCAATTCAGGCAGCGGTTTCCTGCTGTGGGAGAAGCCTCAGCACAAGAAGGGCTAGAATAACTCATTTTCGGAGCTGGAGAGGAAAGCCCAGGTGAGCATCACTTGGGCTGTTTCCCGATACAGCAGTGGTTGCCCTCTGCCCACCCTCCGGCAGCCCAGGGCTGGCGTGCCAGGGACGTCAGCCGCCTGGCAATGGAAAGGGCCACCCAAGCACCCATAAATAAGTGTGTTCCAATATTTGTATTATTTGTGATTTAAAGCCCCAAAGCTCCTAGGGCAATGTTAAAGAGCAAATGACTGGTTTAAAGAAAGAAATACGTATGTTAATATCCCCATGAACGTGCTTGAATGTACTGCAGTAGGTATGGTAAGCTAGGAGGGCTTCAGACACTTTAAAAAGTGAACTTGCAGTTGTTTTGCTTTCATGGCTTTGTTTCCAGCACCTCTCAGGGCTTGCAGAGTGGCAGTGGTAGCTTTGGTTGCACTCACAGCCAGTATTATTTAGATTGCAAGCACTAGGGGCAGTCAGGCTCTTTGGGTTGCCTGTTTTCTTAAACTTGCTCTCACTGGGGGATTTACGTGCAATTTCAGAGAAGGATTTCTGAAGCAGGGAGTTTTGCAATGCCTTGTTTTGCTTTGTTTTGTTTCTTTAACTGAAACTGACTCGGGGCCCGATTGTATTTGACTGTGCCCTTCAACTAGCGCATCAGTGCGGAAGCTGAGAGCTGAGCTGCCAGCAGCAGGGAATGAGATCTTGATATGGTATGGGCAATGTCTCTGGATCCTTAAAAAGAAAATGGCTCATGAGTTCT
This sequence comes from Coracias cyanogaster, assembly GCA_033124195.1. Taxonomy (NCBI): domain Eukaryota; kingdom Metazoa; phylum Chordata; class Aves; order Coraciiformes; family Coraciidae; genus Coracias; species Coracias cyanogaster. The sequence continues at coordinate 41,614 of JAVSBS010006349.1, read as the reverse complement.
GGTATACGGCAGTCTGGTAACAGATAATTTCCACAAGGACTAGCAGTTTGCCCTAGGGAACCATGCAGAATACAGCATTGTGGTCCATGAAGACGATTGCCTAGAAACGTGTTCTAAAAGTCATGTTCTGTTTTGTTTTCATGCAAATTTCATTAGTTTGACAAGGAAACACTGGGGGAAAAACCTGACAATATCTAACCAGCAGTTTAAACTGCTGACCGCTGCATTCTCAGTGGTTATACAGCAGCAGTAGAAGAGCAGTTGCCTCTTGTTCAGGGTGTCTCGGCACGATCAGTGTGCTTTAGGGTGCTCCAAAAGCCCTGCGACCTGCTTTGCACCCGTGCAATCGGAGCAGGACAACTGCTCCCTGCCCTGTGCCACAGCACCCACAGGCACTGTCCTCACAGAAGGGCTGGTGTTCCTCGGGCGTGCAATTTGTGTGCTGAACTCCTGGCATTGGTCACTTGTTCTTAGCTGGCAAGTTGGTCTGGCCAAGTAAAACCAGAGCAGAAGTCAAGAAAACATCACATGGGCATGTGAGCCATTTCTCTACGCATCTCCTTTTCTAGAGGTGTGTTAAGACAGCCCAGGAGGGTCCAGCTGCTCCCCAGCATGACAGCTGGGGGAATGGCTGAGCTGATGCCCGTGCCCTGCTCTAATGTGTTTTCTGTGTGTTCTACTTTGCAGGTGGGAGTCCTTAGTCTTGGTGCTGATGTATGTCATCTACATTGTCATCATGAAGTAAGTCAAATGAGCGCTCAGCTGGTTTAGATCATAAGGCTTCCAGCTCCAGTGCTGCTCCAGAGCTTGCAAAGGTAGAGAGCCACAGGCTGTGGGCAGGGCTCCCCAGCATCCCCCAACCAGTGGCCAGCAGCACTTCCAACAGCCGGGCTTAGAGCACCTTGCCCATCATGGTCTAGGGGTTGGGGAGATGTTGGACAAAGGTTGGACTAGATGATCCTAGAGGTCTTTTCCAGCCTAGTTGATTCTGTGATTCTGTGTTCTTATCTGTTACTTGTCCTGATGAGGCAGGGAGGGGGCTGCTTATCCCCATAGTACAGATCTGAGGATCAGCCACCTAAAGGTTGATGATGCTTTTTATGCATCTCACCCTGGGTGAACTTACCAAGGCTAACGCAGCAAGGCTGTGATAGAGCAGAGTCCATCTCCATGTCCCACCAAAGCAGCCTCTTCTGACTTCACTTTAGCATCCCTACTCAGAAATAAACATGTGCGAGATTCCAATCTACTTTTTGTGGGTGCAGAACTCCAGAGCAATTTATTTTTGCTTGGAGACCCGTGATAAAACTACAGCACAATCAACACTGACTTTTCTGAGCATCTGGCATGTGTAGCTTCTTTCACGCAAGCTCATGCTAGCAGAGCTAGTGTTTTCTGCTTGGTTCCCCTCCTCCTGCTTTGTTTTTAAAAGCTGGTGTAAAGGAAACCCAGATTTAACTGGAACATTCAACAAAACCTGCCAGTTGCCAAGCACACCAGTGGTCTTGCCTCAACAAGTAAGAGCAGAGATTTGTTTTAAAATGATGAATAGAGTAAATATTGTGAGAGAATTCTCAGTGAGGACAGCAAAACACTCAGGCTGGGTTGAAGGGAACACAAGTCAGCAATCATCTCACTTCTAATAATTAGAAACTTCTTATTTAACATGGAGGATAGCTTCACCCTTGCAACAATTAACTGACCAGCAAAGCATTGGTAATGCCTGAATCTAGAATGGATTATTTTTTTCTGAAAGCAGTGCTGTAGTGTGAGCAGATGTTTCAGACCCGTTTCGATGTAGCTGGGGAGGTTGTTGGCCTGGTAGGGGACCTCGGCCAGGTGTTCACAGTGGTCTACCCTTGCCATTGAGTGTCGTGGTGAGATCTCGGCTCATGTTTGTGTCAGCTCCTGGCTACTCAAAATAAAATAAGAAACAATTTTTTTTTTTTTCTTTTTCTTCCAAAGTTGAGGTGGACCATGACATATGGTCTTGTGTTTCTGTGGTAGGTCTTCACAGGTAAAACAACACTCGTGCTAAGGTGTTGTGATAAAAAAAAAATGTGGATGATGACAAGTAATCCTGATTTGCTATATGGAATAATAATTACACCTAATACATAAGCATACATGTCCTTCAAGATTCATGTCTCATGTCTTTCATAGCCTGCTGGGTAGGGAGAGGTTCCGTTGTACACAATGTAGTTAGAGCTCGGGCATGCTGTGGCTGGATTTCCTTAAAACCAGAGGGGTTTTCTTCCTTCCCACACAGAATATGAGACTAGGAAAGGAAGAGTGTCAAGAAATCCGCGTAGAAGCAGCAAAGGTACATCTAGAGTGTGTTTCGTTTGTGCAGGTACAACTCAACCATACATCACTGCTTCGAAAGGAAGACAAAAAACTCTGCAAACATGGTGAACGGTTTAGCAAATAACACAGAAATGGACGATAACAGCAACTGCGATGCCACAGTGGTGTTACTAAAGAAAGGTAACTGTTCCAGTAAGTCACCCTGCTTCCTTGCATAATTTTGAACGTTTACAAGTTTGTCCTCTAGTTGTGCGTTGTGGACCACTGCTGTCCCCATGAAATGGGCAGGGCGGTGGCTCCCTTGTAACTCCCCTGCCAGATGATTGTGGCTCCTATGCCTGGGGGCACGGTGTGGTGACCCCAGCCACCAACAGATCAGGCCTCTTCTGGGCAATCCTTGCTGCTGGACAAGCGCCTGGCTGGAAGGCCTTGTCCAGCTTTCTTCAGCCTACAAAAAATTCACCCACTCCACTGCTCAGCAGCAGTAGCTCAATGTGCACATCTGCAAGCGTGCGCTAAACTGTATTTACAGAGGATAATTCTCTTCTCTTTGCAGCAGTCAAAAAGCACATGCAGTAGCTGCTTGGGATTGATCAGGAATGACATCCCCTGGCCCCTGCAGCCACTGGTTTAACTGGAGAAGCAGCTCTGTGGTGTCCAAAGCAGTCCTGGTCTCTGACTGCAGACAGGCTGCCTTTTTGTTTTGCTGGGCTAAAAAAAATTAACAAAAATAGGTCTCTTTTCCTGCAAACAGTGATTGAAGGACATAGTCTGTATACAGTCAGCAACTAAACATGAAATGCAGAGGGGTTTGTTCGCTGACATCAAGCCCTCGGAGTCTGCCAGAGGCCAGCCATCACGCTGCCGAGGGAAGGCTTCTGTGAGTGCTCCGCACTCTGGTTTGGGGAAGCTGCTCTTGTGGGCGCAGCTTTCCAGAGCCCAGGGCTCTCCACAGCGAAACTGTGCTGGCAAGGTGACCATACCCTGTACCAGGAAAACTAGACTGGTAAAACGCAGTAAGCAGAAACCGGAGCCTCAGTCAGCTGGGCTCACCTGGTGGCCTCAGGGTTAGGCATACATGAGGCAGAGCTGATGGTGGGATTTGGTTTAGATCTCCCCAGAATGCACTTTTGCATGACACTGCTCAGCTGCCGGTAGTTTTTTGGTTTGGACACTTGCGGTTACTCAGGCTGGCTGAGGAAGGAAGACAAGAGGATTGCTTCATTTTCTCGCAGACCGTTCCTGTATTTACTAGAAGAATCAAGCAGAAGGATTTCTGTGTTTGGGGCAGTTCCCACCAGTGCCAGCAAGGAAAAACCGTCCGGCTGTTTTCATTTTTTTAATATGGACGATCCCACTTATCTCCCCCAATCCATAGAAACCTTCTCAGGCAGAAAAAAAAGTGGCACTGAGGCTGAGGAGATACTCTTGTGTAAGACCAACAGCAAAGGCAATAAATATTAATGCCATGAAACCTTTCCCAGTGTTCAGCACTGATTTTAACAAAGCAAAGCAGAGGTGTGTCAGGGAAGACCTCAGATTTCCCCACTGCCAAGCCCCAGTCCTGGCCCGGAATTCACAGCCCAAGGGAGCATCCAGGTGCAGAAAGGATGGACGTGGGCACTGTGCCACCCCAGAGGTAATGGGCACTGGCACTGTGCCCCAGCTGGAGCACAACTCGGGGACCTGCCCATGTCTCCTTGTTTCTTTGCTCCCGTGCTTTGTGTCCCTCATGGACCTGCCTGTGCTGTTGCTGCCAGGTTTGATGGCACTTCCCAGCCATGGGATTGCGAGCTTAGGATGCAGGAACCTGCTTTTCATTTGCACCAGAACCCCGCAGGAACACTGTGACCATCTCCTCCCCCTCGTCTGTGGTTAATGGAGGGTGAGGCCAGTAGCCTCACAGAAGTGCAGGTTCTAATGGTGGAACTGATGGAGCTTTACTGCAGCAGCATCTCTGCCTTGGTGGAACCACTGCTGTGGAAGCAGTGACCTGCCTCATGTGGGACTGTGATGAGCTGTGCAGAGCAGGCTTGGTTCTCTGTAGCGAGCATGAGCAGAGACACCATGCTGGCCATTTATTTAAAGGCAGAAATGTAGGACGTGTAAAGACAGAAATTAAAGAGAGAGGAGGCATATTTTGAATGGCAGTAGCTGAAGGAATGGTTCTTACAAAAGACTTCTGGAACCCGCAGGTTTATTATTCTAAGAGCCACATAGGGCAGAGAGGCACACTGCTGGAAGAAAACCCCCATTTCTCTTTGTTTCTTGGCTGCAGGAAATTTCCACCGGAAAGCCTCGGTGATCATGGTGGATGAGCTGCTGTCTGCCTACCCACACCAGCTTTCATTTTCTGAGGCCGGGCTCCGGATCATGATAACCAGCCACTTTCCTCCCAAAACACGTCTCTCCATGGCCAGCCGCATGTTAATCAATGAGGTATGTGTTTTATATCCCTCCACTTCCCCTTCTCCTTCTCAATTTGCATTTTCCTGTAGCAGTGTTTGGGTCAACATGGGGAGCTCTTGTGTTTCTTTTGGATCCCTGGTAGCATTTTTCTGGATTTTATCCTTCTGATACTGACTTTACTCAATCATCCCTTGCTATCTGTCCCCATGGAGATTTTAGCAGAGCAAGTTTCAAGTCCTTGTGGTGTTATGTTGCCTGTAGCTGTTGCTCACAGGTGGTGCCCCTGCCTTGACCTAACATGAATATCCCTAGCAAAGCAGTACTCCATTGAGTCTGCACTTAGTTCGGCCCTGGTCTGGGAGTACTTCTGGAGTCAATTCTACAGCCACTGATCCTTCTCTTATAGAAGCTGTATGTGTGAGTCATCTGCAAGCACACCTCGTGTTATACCTGATCAAAATTCATCCCTTTTGCTTTTAAAGCCAAATTTTTAGAGAACTCTGCACATTTCTCTTCCTCTGTTCCTTCCTTTTTCTTAAAAAAAAAAAAAAATTGAAAATCTGTCTTTCAGCAAGAATTTGTGCCTCTATTTACAGAGACAAAGGCTGATCAACAGCAGGACTTACACCAATGGTGAGTCAGAAGTAGCAATCAAAATACCTATCAAGCATGTGGTTGAGAATGGAACGGGCCCCAGCAACTCTGCTGAGCGGGGCGTGAACGGCACTCGGCGGGACGAAGACATGGCTGAGGCTGGGAACGAGACGGAGAACGAGAATGAGGACAACGAGAACAACGAAAACGATGAGGAAGAGGAAGAAGATGATGACGATGATGACCATGAAGGGCCGTACACACCTTTTGACCTACCCAGTAAGAAGCTCCTGGGTTTGTGTTGTTCCAGAAAGCAAAACTAGGTTTGGGTGGGCCCAAAAAGAAAGCATCACAGATGTATGTTGAGGTAGAAGTGTCTCTGAGAGCTCCCACCAGCCTGCACCTCACATTGTAGCTCCCGGTCACAGGTAAAAGACGAGAAGAATGGGGAAGCAGCAGGAATTTCTCAGGATGCAGACTCCTGGGCTTGGACGTGTCTCTGCTGCAGCTCGTGTGTTGGCCTGGCACTGCTGCTGCAGTCAGAGGGGAGAGGCAGCAATGTCCACAAGGTGGTTCCTGCCCCAACAAACCTTTGGTGAGACCTTTCTCTCTCTGCTGACTGCAGAGGAAGCTGAGGATGGTGGGGCCTCTGGCAGGGTGCTGAACACAGGTCAGATGCGTCTGCATCTAGGCTCCATATTTTCTGTACCCTCCCATTAGGTGGTTGAAGATGGATCAAATCTCTTTCTAGAAATTATTTTTATACAGTACCTGTAAGAAATTGACCCAGGGAGGGCAGTGGGTGTGCTCTGACCCATCAGTTAACAAACTCTCAGGGGGGCCCTTCATACTCCTTCCCTGTGCCCCTCTCTTTCCTCCCATCTCTGCCACCACACCATGATCTTCTGAGCAAGGAATGTTTTGTTTGGATAGCAGTTAGGCTGAGGTGTCTCTGGCATCCTGCTTGTTAATATTAACAAAATAATGACATTTTGGACTAAAGTGGGCTAAAATTGTGATTGTTTCCCTCATGTGGTTTTACAGCTGGCAAGATAGAAATCTTGAAGTGGCTTTTCACGTGGCCATTGAGTTTTGTCCTGTACTTCACCGTGCCCAACTGTAACAAACCCCACTTGGAAAAATGGTTCATGGTTACCTTTGCTTCCTCTACCCTCTGGATTGCAGCTTTCTCCTACATGATGGTGTGGATGGTACGTACCAACTAAAGCAGAAACCACAGCTTGGGTGAGGCAACAGAAGTGGGTTTTGTCAGCTTAAAGAACTGTGTAGAAAGTTCTACATACTTGAATTTTTAGATAAGAAATGTTAGGTCTGCTTCCATTTCTGCTAGACCTGTCCACACTCAGAGAAGAAAATTAGGGGCCAGTAGCCACGGCCTTTGAACTTGACTCAGGACTGGACTTAGACCCAGATTCTTTAACATGGGAAAGAATTCCACAGGCACAAGTTTAACAACCCCTTGTCGTGCCGGGCAGCGTAAAGGGGCTCTGATGCCAGTAAGAATCTGGCCTCAATAGCTTTTCCTTCTCTTGGAGCAAGCGAGCTGGAGAGACAGAGTTGTGACTAATAACACTTTGAACTCAGCATGAACAAAAGCAGGAGACACAGCCAAATTCTTGCGCAACTGCTCTAGTCAACAGGAACTTAACTCTACCTCATTATCCTAAAGGTAGAAGGGGATAAGTAAATATGAAGTTTGCATTTCCCTGCGAAAGAATCAAAGCAGTTACAGAAGAGGCGGTTTTATTTGGTTTTGTTTTCAATAACCCTTGTCACCCTCTATAGGAAATAGGAAGTTACTTGTTTTCTTCTGCTTTTCATCTGCGAGGACAAGGTGTTCTTTTTTTTTAAAAAAAAAGCTATCCCAGCTTCCCATAGCTGAAATACCAGAGCCCACAGGGGCACTGTGCTGCTTCTAACATGGTTCACATTCCTTGAAGCATGCTGCAGAGAGCTCAGGAGAGCAGTTACGTGTGGCTGATAGGAAATGGGCATCGTTAGACAAAGGCATCCAAAATTTAAAAATACTTATCGACTTGGAGAGCACTAATTTATCATAGACTGCATGGAAAAAGAAAGAGGAAATGAAAGGTATCTCCTCTCTGCCAATAGGAATTTTTTGCAGTCACTGGGGGATGTGTCCTTGCATAGAGGATTTTCACAGTATAATGAAGCATGGGATTTTTTTAGGGTTTGCTTAGCCATTATTTGTGTAGAATAATGTCTATGGACTTTGGCCAAGAGCAGGAGACTGTTACACAGGGTAGTGGGCCACTGTATAGCCTCTTTTCCAGGTTAGTGTCAGGAATATTGTGGAAAGGTGTGAAGCAGCTAGCCAAAGAGGGTACATAACAGGTGAGCGCTGTCCTCTGCCAGGTGATGAAGGTACCAAAAAAGCCTGGTTCTCTATAAGTTGGTTCTCTATAAAGTAAGTCCGAGTCTGCACTGAGCAGTAAACTCTGTCTCACAGCGCCTCGCAGAACTGGAGGGAGCTGGCCCCTGATTTTAATTCCTGTAAATGGCTTGACAGTATATCTCCTTTCCTTAGGTGACAATCATTGGCTACACACTGGGAATTCCAGATGTGATCATGGGCATCACTTTCTTGGCAGCTGGAACCAGCGTGCCAGACTGCATGGCAAGCCTTATCGTAGCAAGGCAAGGTAGGTTCAGCACAGAGATGTCCTACTGCCGTGGAAGTGTTTCCTTGTGTCGCACAGATGTGTCCTGAGGGTGAAAACATCCAGAGTCCTTTCCCGAGGCGGAAGTTTATGACACGAACAAAGAAGGAAATTAACTGTTGCTATTGCAAAGTGGATAACAGATTCTTAATGACGATGTGGAGAAGGTTTGGCACTACTATCAGCTTCAGGCCTTCCCCAAAAGTCACAACATTTTTCTTAAATACCACTGTAAGGGTCTTCCAGGTCACTTTCAATAAGAACTAGAAGATACTGCTAGTTTTAAGGAAGAAGTTTTTTTCCCCTCCTTGTGACTCCAGCAACAGGTGTTTTTAAGAGAAGAAGTAAGTTGTCGGTACTGCTTTAGGAAACAAAACCAGTGGCGCTTCCTTGGAACTACTGGCTGCTTAATAGACTACCCAAAGCCCTGATCTGACCAGTCCAGTATAGAAACTCATGTGTCATCATTACAGGAAAGCTTTGAAAGCCCTGTGAGCATGGCAGAAGAGTGCCAGCAGGTCACAGCCAGTGGCCAGCGTCCTCATGGCGGTGGAGGATTAGTTGAGGGAAGTTCTCAGATGATCCTAGAAGGTGGATTCAACCCCTTCGACCCTGCTGGCCTTGTGTGATGGGGAGAGCAAAGGGGAAAGGGAAGGGATGGGTAAAGGGGGATCTCCTTTAACTCTTTGCATTAATCTGTGGAAATTGTCTGGAATAGCTCAGGTTAATATATTTCTGTTTAAAAGTTGCAAGACTTTCCTGAGACGTGTCTGATAGTACATGGTTTCCATTCCTGCAGGTATGGGGGATATGGCTGTGTCCAACTCCATCGGAAGCAATGTTTTTGATATTTTAATTGGCCTAGGCCTCCCGTGGGCTTTGCAGACCCTAGCAGTGAATTATGGATCATACGTAAGTCCTACATTTGTTTCCATGATTCTTTTCTATTTAGTTTTTTTTTTTTTTCTTTTTTAAACAGATCTATTTAGAAAAAGAAAGTTCAGAATTCTGTGGATTGAATTTGAAGAAGCAAATAGTTCCGCTCTGTTACGGTTTAGGAGAAGTAGTAGTTAATTGTCAGTGGACATTCCCCATCCTTTGGGGATTCTTCCACCTCCTCGTTGAAGGCATCAGTCTGTGCTGAAATAAGCTAACTCCCTAGAGTGTTCTGTATTTTCACACACTTGAGTATACACCAAATAAGGAAAATTATACTGTTCCTATTAAGCCAGAGGGGATAAACACATAGGTGGAAAGTAAAGGGTGGAGCAGACTAGTATGGCTTTTGGTGAGAAAAATTCTAGCATTGCTAAACTGTTACCACACTGGAAGGTGAAGGAAGCTGTTAAATAACTGGTTGTTTCAGAGTGTAACCATGATCAGGAAACACTGCAGAGCTTTCCTGTTTGAGAAAAACTACCCAACACCAGCGAAACCTTCCTTTACTTCCCAACTGATAACAGAACCACTCCCCTGCCCCCAAAATTGTCACACAGTCCCTTCTGGGAAGGAAGAGCAGAAGATGCTGTGGAGTCCTAGAGGGAGGTCGCTGTTGCTGTCAGCTGGATGCCACCCAGACAGCAGCATAGGACAGAGGAAAGATTCTTGATTACAGTCACTGAGTGAATGCAGAGTTAAAAAACTGGAGAATCACTGAGTTGTTGAGGTTGGCAAGTACCTCTGGAGATTGCCTAGTCCCCAGCCCTCTGCTCAAAGCAGGGTCAGCTAGAGTAGGGTGCTTAGGACCATTTCCAGGTGGGTCTTGAATACCTCCGAGGATGGAGACTGCACAGCCACTCTCAGCAGCCTGTTCTGGTGTTTGACCACTCTCACAGTAAAAAAGCGTTCTTATGTTTAAATGGAATTTCTGTATTTAAAAGTGTGTGTGTTGCCTCTTGTCCTTTCAATGGCTACCGCTCAGAAGAGTCTGGCTGCACCTTCTCTATCCTCTCATATCAAGTATTTATACATATCAATAAGATCCCCCCAAATCTTCTGTTCTCCAGGCTGAACAGTCCTGGCTCTTTCAGGCTCTCTTTGTATGACAGACGCTGCAGTCCCTTAGATCATCCTTGTGGGCCTTCACTGTAAGTCTGTATCTTCCTTGTATTGAGGAGCCTAGAAATGGACCAAGCATTCCAGATGTGTCTCACCAGTGCTGAGTAGGGAAGGATCATCTCCCTCTCCCTGCTGGCAGCACTTGTAATGCAGCCCAGGATGCTGTTGGTGCTCCGTGCCACAAGGGTGCATTGTGGACTTCAGCTTGATGTCCACCTCGATCAACAAGTCTTGCTCTGCCAAGCTGTTTTCCAGCTGGTCAGCCCCAGCATGTGCTGATACATGGGGTTATTCCCTCCCAGGTGCAGAACTTTTCATTTTCCTTTGTCAACGTTCATGAGTTCCTTGCCTGCACATTTCTCCAGCCTGTCCAGGTCCTTCTGGATGGCAGCACAACCCTCTGGTGCATCAGCTACCTTTCCCAGTTTTGTATTGGCTGCGAGCTTGCTGAGGATGCCCTCTGCCCCATCATTCTGTTCATTCATAAAGATGTTAAGCAGTATTGACCCCTGGGGTAAACCACTAGTAACTGGCCTCCAGCTGGGCTTTGAGCGCAGCAGTTCAGCCAGTTGTCAGTCCACTCCACTGTCCACTTACTGAGTCTGATCTTCCTCTGAGGAGACGTTTGAGTGACGGTGTCAAAAAGCCTTGCTAAAGTCACCTTAAACAATACCTGTTGTTCTCCCCACATCCAACAAGTCCACCTCATCATAGAAGGCTATCAGGGTAAATATGATTTCCCCTTCAGAAATCCAAATGTCTACTCACAATCGCCTTCTTGTCCTCCCTATGTTTAGAGGTGTTTTCCAGGATTATTTGCTCCATCACCTTCCCAGGGATCAAGATCAGGCTGACCAGTCTGTAGTTACTTGGATCTTCCCTTTTAAATGGGGGAGTGACAAAAGGAAGCGATGCTGTAGGAATAAAAGTCCTTTAATGAGCAGCTTATCCATAGCTCATCTCCATTTTTGTGGAAAAGGATGAAAACAAGTGGCTGAACAGAAGCAGCCAGCTTTCACAGAGGCATAACAATATCACTACTGTTTTGCACACCCAAAATGTTCATTGTACAGTGTGATCACATGGTTAGAAAAGGCAGTCTTGGAAACAGCTCTGCAATTAGCAAAGAGGGTCTCCTTAGTTTTCCCTTAAAGTTCCTGGATTTCTCTCCAAATCCTTGGGTAATTGCACTTCAAAATGAAACAAGCCCCCTCCCTAATCCTAACCCTAATTTTGCTCTCCGTTAATGCTGGTCTGAAGAGTTCTGGCATGTCACCATGCAGAAACAGAGAGGAGGATGTGCTCCCTCTTCCTCTCCCCTTGCCCGCCTCTGTGGTGTGCACACGCATGTGGCAGCCTGGTCTCTGTGATTGTCCACATTCTGAACTGTCTCAGCTACATGCAGTCAAGTGGCTTCACGTGCTACCCAGCCAAGCAGCTGCTCCTGACCAGAAGGAGATTTATGCGGTTTCATTCTGAATACGAAGAGCAGTCTCACCGCCAGTGGTGCTTTCAGCTGTGGTAGCACCCTTGGTAGGATGAGCTTGTGTTTGAGCCTTCCTTAAGCTCCCCAAGGGCAGGTGTGTGCTTCAGACCCTGTTTTACAGATGGTGCATTTTTGAGGTGAGCAGAGAGCTTTAGGTAAGACGCAGCCTGCAAGCATGTGGCTGCTTGTGAGACATTGATATTTGGAAAGCCTTGTCCCACAAGGTCCTGGTTACTGCCTAGTTTTGTCATACGTCTGGCAGCAACCACAAGAAGGCCCATGCAGAATCAGGACTTCTTGTTTGTACAAGCGCACTCCATCAGATAGTGCCTGAGGGCGAAGAGTACAGCTTGTGACCTAGTAGGTAAGACAGGGAAAGTGCAAGAGGAAATCTGTCAAGAGAGACAGGTGGACTTGCTGGAGGTCACACAGTGGGTAAGTGGCAGAACTGGAACTAGGCTGAGAATCTCTCAATCTGGGCTGAGTCTGCTGCGCTGCTAAATTGCAGTCATTTTCATAGAATCACAAAAGCATCTAGGTTGGAAAAGTCCTTTAAGATCATCGTGTCCAGCCTGTTTTGATTTAGTGCCTCTCCCACTTCTGACTGCCCCTTTCCAAGGCACATTGTCAATGGATGTTTCAGCATATTATTTATTTTATTCTTCCTTTCTTGTTACAAGAAGGAATGGAAAACCATCTTTTGCTTCTCAGGCTGCATCTTGGAAGCACCTGTCACCTGTTTTAGGGAAGGAAGTTCCCCTTCTTCTCTTTTCTGACTTTAAATGAAACATTTTCCTGTAGGATGTGGTACTCTGCAAGTGGAGACAGCCGAACAGTCGCAGCCCCAGCCTGAGCAGGGGGCTGAGCCCACAGGACCTGATGTAGGAACCTGGCACCCCAGGCAGTGCTTTGTAAAACCACCATATGCTCCCGGGCACTGGTCTCTGATACCTTCACCCTGCCTCGCCTGTGTGTGTGTCTGTAACCACGAACTACGTCTGTCTCAGTGTGGTCACCAGTGTGCAATACTAGATTTTCATTCCCTTCCAGTGCTGACTGGAGTCAGTCCAAAGCCAAGACAGAGAATGCTCCATCTCGTGCTTCTCCAGGAAAATGGTCCTTCTCTGCACTCACCTTTTGCCTTCAACTGAGTTGTCAGTCCCACAGTCCCTGGGCCACTTGCCACTTTTCCTATCAAAAGGCAGATCTAGTCAATACCAAATACTTTCCCTTGTGGTTCTACAGTGTCTACGCTCTAACTCAATTGTGTGTTTATTATTTTAGGAGTCCTTGTTATTTCTGGACACCCATTAACGTCCAGGCACTAACTCTGCCTTCCTCTGTGCTTCCCACTGGAGCTTCCATCTCCTCGACTCAGAGGTCACTTGGCCACCCTCCTGCTGCAGCTCTGGCCTTCTGTTACCAGCCATAGCTAATCTTGCATGCTAGCAGGGCTTTCGGGGAAAAGACAGCATCCCTCTGGACCCAGGGAAACCTTTCAAAGAGTTCACTTTCTCATCTCTTCCAGCTCTGAGCCCTGCACACGTTGCTGACTCTAATTCTGTAAGCATCCTTCCCCAGTGACCCTGGCAAATCCAGGCTGGAAGCACATTTGCTCCATGTCTTCCATCCAATTGCTTCCCTCTGGAATCTTTTTTTGGATGTGAAGCTATAAACCAGACATCACCCAGGAGTATTTTTGAGAACAGGAATTTTAGCCTAAGGATAAACTGCCAGGTTCATTTTTTGCCATCGGCTTTTGGAAGTATAATCATGTATCAGTCCACCACTCCTCCGCCTGATAACTTCAGCCAGTTTCAGCAAAATTTGACAAGTTAGAAGTCTCAGAGGCATTACATTCCTTTTCATGCAAACAGGCAGGCCGAGAGAGCAGGAGTCACCCCAGCGCAAGCCTTGTTAGACATCAGAGAATCCAGAGGGAAGCAGACACTTGAGAAGCACGCATGGGGATGGCAAGTGCTGCTGCTTTGCTACTCGCTGAGCAGCTTGCTGTTCTGTTTTAATCCCAAGGCACTAGGATGAATCTTAGGACATTAGGACAAAGCTGCCCCTTGTCTCCTCGCAGCCAGCACTGTTGGTGTAGCTGTTCCCTGCCCCATCCTGGCCCAGGCATCTGCTTATAGACCACCTTAAAGCTGAGAGGGAAGAGGGAGGGTAGGTTCAATGGATCTACCAGTCACTGACTGAAGTCAAGAATAGCAACAGGGTGGTGGCTCTGAGTGACTGTCATTCTGGTGCCGAGCAAACCAAGGATGCTTTCTTCGGAGTCTAAAAAAAGGTCTGGGAAGGAAATTCCATCGAAACATGCAGGAACGCAGCACACATCTGAAGTTCGAGCTTGTCGAGAGCACTGTCTTGTGGCAAGACCTGGGGAATGCAGGATTTCCACTGCCAGGCAGGGACACTGCAGAAAAAGGATCCCCAAAATAGACAGAGGACCTGCAGCTTTTTCAGCCAAGGGACTGGAAACATAGCAGAGTCCTTCTAATATTCCTGAATGAGGTAATTTCTCTCATATTTGGACCCTGGGGCAAGATCAGTTTGGGTTTTGGCAATAGCTCCTTGTTTTCCCTTCAGCAACTGCCAGAAAAGAACTGAAGAACGGAATCACTTTTATTCCCATTGTTTTTCCTCTGCTGTTTAGCTCCAGCCTCCATTACTTACTGCCTGCAGGAGCTGCGTGGGAAGAGCTGGAGCTGGTGGCAGCACCTTTGTATGTACTACACCAGAAGCAGGGAGATCACCTCCGTTCAAGTTCAGACAGAACGGATTTTGAACTTGCAAACCTTTCATGTGCGATCAGTCAAAACTGAGTGTCCTCCTGGCATGCTTTGGCTGCTAGGTACAAGCCAAACCTCAAAGGAGAGGTTGGGAATGCTGGTTCTGACTCCTTGCAAGGAGTGCTTCGTCTGCAGACAGTTCTCTCCTGCGGAAGAAGCATTTCCTGTTCTTAAATGAACAGAGAATGAAGCTTTTCCTTCTATAATGAAGGCAGCTCCAGCTAAGGCCATTTTCCTGCTCTTTGCTCAAAACTGAAATTATCTCCTCCCTTACTGTAAGCTGAATGTTTTGCTAGCCTTGTTTTCCCTGGACTTACACGTTGTCACACGCCCTGAGAAAACCTATTCCATTGCCTCTTGCAGGAAACGCCACTTGTCTCGTGAGAAGGCAGCTTGACTGATTTCTAAAGCAGACAGATCAAGGACACATTTTCCTTAAGCTTTTGTACCAAATTTCAGAATCTTCTGAGCTCCTCTGCCCCCAGTTAGAAGTCACAATATGAAATAGGACAGGCTACAGTGACTGAAATCAGAGAAGTAGGAACAGCTCATTGGTTCAAACTGTGTTTCCAGAGCTGTAGATCTAACAGGAAATTTCTGAAACAGCAGCAGGTAGTCTAAAATCAAATGCAGAAGAAGGAAGGATCCTTTAGGCAAGTGGAGAACTAAAATGAGAGAAATGAGAAATAAATGCAGAGCGGCTATTCAGCCTAGTTCAGAACCACTGAGCAATACTATATAAAACAATTCATGGCTCTGTACGGTGACTTTTTTAAATGGTTCGGCGGGCATTAGGTTAGAGAACGTTGAAAGGCTACCAGGGCTGGAGAGAAGGTCAAAGCACACGGCACTCTCACTTGCGTGGCTTTCTTGATTCTGGCCATTGCTGTGGACAGAAGGGCTGTAGTGTAGGCCTGGGACAACATGAAGGGTTGTAGGAAAACCTTTGACATCAGCAGTCAGGTTAAAGCAGCAAGAATCTGTTACACCTGCCCGCTGAGCAGCCCCCGCTCTGCACCGATGAATGCAGCATGTGCAGAGTTGCAGCACACATCCAGCAGACCTGAACCTGTCTCCTTTGAAACCGTGTGTTCTTTTTGGTGATAGATAAGTAATAGCAGCGTTGGCTAGAATTAAATGTTCTGATTTTCATGCACATCTGAGGTGGTTCCATTACATGTTCGGAGAGCCATTTCCAGGTAGCCCAGAGCTTTGGCAGCGATCCTCTGGTGACTCTTAACTCAAGAATTAAACACCTCTGTGCCCAGTAGCAGATCTGATAGAAGGGAGTATGTGATCATACTCCAGATGATGTGGACGGTTTGCTGAAGCCTGTCTCCCTCAGGATGCTGAATGGGGAGCACTCCAGTGTGACTGGTGCATCAGGGAGGTCAAATTGCTGCTGGCTGACCAGGAGCTGGAAACCCCTTATACCACCAGTGCAGGGTTTACTGGTTTACATCTTTCCCTGACCAGGGATCATATCTACAAAGAGAGAGGTTTCTTAAGGCTGTAAACCATCTTGCTGCAGGTCTGGCTGAAATAACGCAGAGACCTTGGGCACAGTGCCTGTCCTGTGCCATTCCCACGAAAGTGTAGCGAGGTCAGACAGACTTTGTGTGCCAGAAAAGCAACACCCCCAGTGCAGCTGGACACTGTGCAGAGCAGCTCTGGGCATGAGCACCAAGCCAGATTGATTGGAATATTTGTGTGCACATACAGTGACTTCACAGCATGGACCTGCAAGTCCAGTGCCTCTGGAATTGCACCCGGCGCCCATCTGTGGGACCCACCTCCCATCCCTCCCAGGGCAAAAATTCTTTGTGGACAGGCGTCCATCAATGTTGGTTTGTTCCAGCTGTCTGCTTGTTGTTTTTCATTCGCTTCTTGTTGTTCTATAGCTCTTCTCACCTGTTGTCTTTGTCCTCTTCTGTCCCTTTCCTGCCTGCTCCGTGCCATGGCAGGGGAATGCCATGCATGCATCACCTGAGCCACAGTGGAAACATCTGGAATTCTGCACAATCTTTGAGCTCACCAACAAGGTTTTTTACCCAGAGAATTGCACTTTTTCTTCCAGAAAGTCCATCTGTGATATGTATCCAGCTCAGCTAAGTGAGCTTCCTGACAGAGTGCATTCCAGAGCTAGCAACTGCTCCCCCAAGGAAACCACCCTTTGCTATGTATATGGAAGGGTTTTAATCCTGCTGTCCTGTGGCAGAGCGACGTATTAGGCAATGATCCTAACAAATGGTCCGATTTTTTGTGGAGCAGAAAGCACTGGACAGTCAAAACTGCATTAGAAAACACTCCTCCACCCCTCCCAGGAAATCCTTTCTTTCTATGGGACTAGTCAAGCCTTGTAAAGGAAGTTCTTGTTATTTAGGTTAATTAAGAGATGACTGCTTTGCTCAGCAATGGGAGCTGGGCTAGATCCCAGGCCGGGAGCGTTGCTAGTTAAGCCCAAGCTGGGAACAGTTAACCTGGAGTGAAACTCAAGTGTTTTAATGTAATACCACTGCAAGGGAAATTTGGTGCTTAGGCTGCTGAAGGCCACGTTTGCTTTCCCCGTGTGGGATCAGCAAGACGTGTGTTTCTGTTACCTTGATAAAGCTGCCATAAATAGTTAGCATACGCTTCCTACTTTTCAATAATCCTTAATAGCAACTTTCATTGCCCTGAATGACCTCCAAAGAGGAGCCTCGCAGACAGCCCAAAGAAAGCAGCCCCAAACACCTCTCTTTGGAAGCACTGTCCTCAGCAAATTAGACACAGAGGCCTTTGGAACAGTCTTCTTTCCAAAAGTCTGCTGCTTTTATGGACACTAATGATGTAACTGAGAAGGAGCATCTGCACTTCAGGTTGAATTCAGACATTTTCCATGCTAAAATAATTCCAGCTGCTTCATTTCTTTCCTTTTCCTATAGATTCCTTTCCGACTGATGTATTTTCTGCTGACAGTTTTTACAGATACTGGCACTGGTCAAACAGAATTCCTGACCAAAATCCAGATGGGAATTCACTGTAAAATTGTATCGGTCTTTCCTAGCCAGCTGCTGCTCATTTAGGGTAGCCGGGAAGGTGACTTTAAATTTGTGTTTTAGTTAAAGTTAGTTTGGGTTGGGTTTTTTTTTGTTTAGAATAACTAAAATGGAAATCCAGGTTCGCTGTCATATATGGACCGTTCAGATTAGTGGGAGCAGGATAAGAGGAGTGGGTGCATGGGGCGAATGAAGTGTTGTGGATCAGTCCATCTTTACAGGGAGCAGTGATGTGTGCACAGAGCCCCCAGATGCACTTGTCCTGGCTCCTTAGTGTAACAGGAAATATGCTGTAGGGTTTCAAAGAAAAAGGTCTTCTGGGTCAGAACCTGGCGCTGTCTCTCCTCCCAAAAGCAGCTCTTGTTTCAGCCAGACTTTGATATTTGCTTAGGACTGGTCATAAGAAGCTGCAGTGGCCTTAGAGACTTCATCCATAGCTGCAGAAACACACTTCCTCCTGCCTGCCACTTCCAGCCCACAGCTTACAGTAACAGTGGGATCATTGCATTTTTCCCCTTCAGTTATGCAGGCAGCCCCAAAAATTGGCCTTCACACTCTGAAGCAATCCAAATCCTCCATTTCTTTGGACAGTCATCCCAGTGAGAATACTCCATTTTACGTGGAATTGCCCTAGGAATAGAATGGCCCCGCCGTACATACGTAGGCTGACAGCTTATGTCTTACAGAAATCCTGTAATACCTTTAAGGACAAGCAATCATCGTGGCTGTAGACTTTTATATGATGGCAGAAATCAGTAAAGAAGGAAAAAGCACCATTTGCATAAGCCAGTATTTTAACGTACATGGAGATAACAGCACATCTCAGGCAGCAGCAGGGCTCTGCAGGTTGGTGGGACACTCGTGAGCACAAGTGCTGTAACAATTCCAGTGTACAGGAGCTGTGCAAGACACTTCTTGTAGTGAAATTTTACTTCTGCTTAACATCAAATTAGCAATACCCACTTCTCTTGCAAATGGGCTTCTCTATCGTCTCACTGGAAGGATGCGAGCACTGAAATTGGCCAGTGATATGCTATGTACCATTATTTTCTGTGTTGACCGTAGAGAAAATAGTATCATAGCACAGAAGTTTAGTTTGAATTGTTTATTGGACTAAAAGCAGTTTAAACAAAACGCAAGAAAAAAATCCAGCTGTTAGAAAAAAAAAATGTGGTGTTTGAGGTAGATGAACTGTCATTCTGGGAACTGTTTTCTTGTCTGCAGATGATTTGTAGGGACTGACTAATTCTTTTGCTTTTCCTTGTATACAAATGTAGAATAGGCTGAGCAATTAAGAACCAGATGCCAGTCCATTTAAGGACAATCACTGCATTTATTGTCCCTGTCTGACCTCAGCAGCAGTGGTGTGACTGACAACACACCCACTCTGCACAAAATCAAAGTCTGCTAGACAACCAGTAGCAATCTCCTTTTCTAAAGCATCCTCGGTCACCACTTTAAACGGTAATTGGTTTTGGTGACTGCCAGTTGAAACTCAGCTTCATGTAGGGTTTTGTTGCACAGAAGGTGGAGGGGGGCAATAGAATGGGCTGTGTTACCTTATAGTGGCCTTAAGATAGTAATTGATATTAGGTGGCCTAGAGATTTACAGTTCAGTCACCCGTGGTACCCACCATGCAGCTCCCAGCTGCCCCGTTTCTGGAGAAGCTGACCTTCCCTATGAGAAGTCTCCTTACACAGTAGCCCCTCTAGAAATGCTTTGAGAGACTACAGGTGAGTGCTTCCTTGGTGGTACTGCAGGTGATACTGTTTGAGAAGATCATATTAAAAAACCTAAAGGGACAATGATTAAGCTCCCCGAGAGGAGAATGGGAAACTGAGGAGGAGTATGATCTAGCTGAGGAACAGGATTGGAGAGGTGGCTTCACTCCCTGTAACCTTCCTAAGTAGCTTTTGGTTTATGTCATGTAAAATCATGTTTTTAAATGTATTTAGAGCCTAAAGATGCAGGTGAGTGCCTTTGGTTAGACTCTAAAGCCTCTAAAAATGGTAGTTAAATAGCTCCACAGCTTTGAGGACCTGTATCTCAGTTCTCCACTCACACAGCAGATGTAACTGTGGCTCTGCCATGGAGGCAGCCCCATCAGAACTGGCAATGCACTGGGGTGCCTCAGTGATGGTATCTGTATGCAGCCATGCAGGCAGTAAGTTGTCTCTTTGCCTTACGTGCCTCAGCGCTGAATAATGTTCAGTCTGTGCTAGTGTGCCACAATGCATTGACATGGATGATATCATGAGCCGCTGAGGTTCACGCTGTGAGATTATGGCCTTGTTTCCTTCACCAAGATGACTAAGAGTAGGCAGAAATTTTGCATTTGTGTGTATCCTTGTATATTTTCCCATAAATTGATGACTGAATGCAAAATCTCCATTCCCCGGTTTATTCTCACAGGACTCACATAGGTGTTGATTGCCAAAACCAAAATTCCATGATATAACAGTATAAGGGATGACAAAGCCCATGTGAGAGTGGAACAGTCTGAAATGCTGTCAGATGTCCAACACTGCTCTAATAATACTCTTTCTTCTTTGACAATAGGGAGTAGGCAAAATAATCCGTGATGTAATGGTCTGACTTGGCGTTTGCAACTTGCAAGCCAGTGTTTAGCAACGCAGCAGTTTAGGGTGACAGAACTAACAGCAGAGAGAAATGTTGTTGCTTGAAATGGTGACATGATTTTATAAACTTCCTTCTTTTACAGATTCGGTTAAACAGCAGAGGACTTATCTATTCTGTTGGTCTCCTGCTGGCGTCTGTTTTTGTCACAGTATGTATATAGTCTTCTGTTCTTAATTTCCAAAAGAGTGACTTTTATAGACACTTTCTTCACCCATTTCTCACCTTCAGCTGTAGTAGTGGTTGCACAGTCTGTTGTTAAGGGACAGGAATGGTCAGTCGTGTTGCAAACTTCCTGAGGCCTTAATCTGGCACTTGGCAGAAGCTGTCACTGTCTCAAGATGGCTCTCAGGTTTGTATATTTTACATGGGAGGAGCTCAGAGATCCATTAGTAATCATTAGCTAGTTATTTTTCATGCTAGAGCTGAAGCAGATCCCTTGATGTACAATGAGATTCCTCCTCCTGTGGGACAGGTAGACAAAATGCTGTACAGTTTGCTTTGGCCCTCTATAGGAACCTTCTGAAATACAGCACAGACCAGAACAAATAGTGCCTGGGCATGACAATGTTTCTGTTGAAATCCATGCCTTGCATTCCCTGGCCTGCCCGAGTCCAGCATAGCAGCCTAGAACGGCTAAAGAGAAGGGTGTTTATGTGACATCTTCCAAATCTTGAGACCAGCTGCTATAGTGAGCCCTCCTGTGTGTTGCACACCAACACCCTTCCCACGTACAGAAGACTTTAATCTTTTAAGAGGTTTGTGTGGGAGAAAACCAAGCAAAATCAAGCACAGCCTTAGACTGTGTAGCTCTAGGTTGAGGTGAAGAGGGGCACGTGAAGCATTTTGAGTGAAGAAAAAAGGAATCTGGCCTTTAAAAACGTTTCTGATTTAACTAAATGGGATTGTTCTTGCCCAAATGAAATTCATTGCCGAAACTCAAGGCCTGTGGGCCAAGGCTCAAGGTGATGTGAGTCAGTGTGGCTTCGATGACTGTGAGGGGGCTACTGCGATTGACAGCTGCTGTGGTCTCCAGCTCACTTGTTGCAGTAGTCGCATTGTGATTGCTTCCAGGAGACCATGACCTGTAAGGGGACAGTCATCTTCATGCTCCTGTAACAGAGGAGGGGATTGACCACGTTATTCGAAATGTTCCCACTGTGGTGGCTTACTCTGTGTTTATTGTAGGTTTTTGGCGTCCACATGAACAAATGGAAACTGGACAAGAAGCTAGGGTGTGTGTGCCTTTCCCTTTACGGCATCTTCCTGTGTTTCTCCATCATGACAGAATTCAATGTTTTCACTTTTGTGAACTTGCCGATGTGCAGAGATCACTAATGCAGGTGGCAGACTATTGGGAGGAGCTTCCTTCTTACCTGTGCAATACAAACCACGGCTGGCATCTCCTGAATGCGGTGCACCTCCAAGTCGTGACGTATCTCCTGTTCACTGTTCATAGGACCGTGGCCCCATCTAGGTCTGCCCTCTCCCTGACCCCCCCACAACCTGGAAAAATCCTGCATCGATGTGAAGATTATTTTTTTTCAACAGTCATGTGATTTCCTAGCTCAGTTTTTGAACAGTGTGACTGGGACTCGAGATGAACTGGCTGCTAACTGGCGTCAAGCCAGGCAAAACTGGTCTGCTACAATTCCTTCTTTTTTTAAGTTATTTGACGGAAGACTAATCTAATTTATGACTTAAGACTATTGCAACAATGCAGAAGAGCGTACACCGTACTGGGGCTGATTTTCAAGGAGAATCATGGGAAATATTTTTTTGTTTGGGGTTTTTTTTGTTTGTTTTGGTTTTGGGGTTTGTTTTGTTGGTTTCTTTCTTTTTTTTTTTCTTTTTGGTTGTTTGGGTTTTTTTAATTGCTGGAGATCAACATCCCCTCTTGCAGCTTCTCCTTCTGAGCGCTGAGTCTCCTGTAATGATCCAAAGTTCACAGGGCAGTGTAATATGGGAATACAATTCAAGGTACTTGGCATATGAAGGGATTTACTGCATGTTAGAAGAAGATTGTCAAGGCAACAGATGATGACTCTTTACCATAAATAATGAATCTTGTACAAGTGTGATGAGGAATGCAAGCTAAATGTGGATTCCAAGGGTAAACACTGCTACTGTTTTACTCCTGATGTTGGAGTTTTGTAACTAGGGTGTTTATGATATTTCCAAGCAATAGTTTGATCGCCAGCCCAGGAGGGCTACCGAGAAGGTGTCCTGGTTTTTAATGGTCTGCACATGGAAACGGAAGGTCAGAACTTTCTCTGCTTCATCAGATTTCTTGTTTTGTGGGGGATTCAATAGTTCATGTCTTATTTGTTCTGAGAAGGACATAAGTACGTGTTGGAACTTTTCTAAATGAGTTACAGACACTGGTTTCTTTAAAAGGAAAGAGGCATATTTTGCACAGACATAGTTACTGACGTCATAATTTGCCATTCTTTAAAGAATACACTGGACCTGGCCAGATACTTGTCTTCTTTGGCGGCTGAATTTACCTGATAACAGATCATGTGGATTCATCACCCCTCCTTTGGGAGGGAGGAAGACACAGAGAGACATGGCACTTTTAAAAATGTGGAATATCTTCAATGCAGACTTGCTTAGAGATCCTAAGTTATTGTGAAAGTTTAGCTACTCATTGTTCCAATATCCCTGCTAGATTTTGTATAATTCTGTATCAATATGCAGGCAGATTCCACCCCATGAGAAACACCATCACAGCTTCATTTGTATCTATTGATACTGTGGATTCTTGCCAGTGCTGGCTCTTGTATTTACTTTAAGCACTGATCACTTCTGATTCATTTGGTATGTTTTTTCCTCTTTCTTGTATATGTTCTACTATGAAATGTATTACGATACTACCAGCTAGGTGAATGTTTTTGTCTATGGTACAAACAGTGGCAAATATTGGTAGTAAAGGCACAGCAAACCCTAAGTAAAAGAAAGAAAGAAAAAGCAAAACACCAAATCCTAACCAATAGCAGGAAAAAACCAACCTTCAATTAAAAAAAAAAAAAAGACCCCCATTCACAAACAGAAAGCCAATTTTTATTTCATTTGCACTTTTTGGAAGTGATTTCTTCGGTTTAATTTTCTTTGGGCAACATGTAAGTCTAAACACTTACACCCCGTGGTTTCCATTCAGCTCAGCACCTGATTTTCTCTCTTTGTGACATGAAATGCGTGGAGGTGCTGGTGGCTGTCGCACCACGCAGGCCGAGGGAGTCCGGTGGGAAAGCTGTGTAGCGCCGGCCTCGCGGACGGAGTGTGCGGGTGGATCATTGGCAAGAAGAAAGAAGGGTCCAGGGACAGGCAGTAGAGTGAGCCGATAACATGCCTGCGTCGTCGTTTCTCGCCCTGGAAAGCGATTGTGTAGCTGCTTGCGGAGCGATGCAGCCTGTCGTCTGAGCAACCCTCCCATAAGCGTGCCCGCTGGAAGTCCTCCTGCGTTAGGAAGCCCGCTGTACCTTCCTCTTGTGGTTTTTTTTGTTGTTGTTTCTTTTGTTGCTGTTGTTAATGAGATTAATAATAATAATAACCACTAAAATGCCTAAAATACTTCCTTAAATCAAACACCGTTAGCAATGACATGGCATGTTTCACTGAAGCCCACCCCACAAACACACGGCAATGCTCTTGTAGCAAGATGCAGTTGCTCCTAAGCAGAGGGTTTCCTTGCTGACAGAAGGGAGAGATTTGGGGAAGGAGAGAAAAAAGAAAGAGAAGTTTCACATCAGGGCCTATTATTACTTCTATTTTGAATATTTATACTGCTGCTCCAATGGAGCCAGTTGGATCTATTTCTACGAAATAGCCGTTACCTATCCCATGGCACAAAAACCGCATGAGTATTTTTTAGGAACTTTTCCTATTGGTGTGCATTAAATACTGTAGTATATCGTAGCTTTGCGTTGTGTGTAAAACCTGAAATACCTTCTTTTGACACTTGTGTGTTGTGCAAGAATGTTCTGCGAGTTGTGTGCGCTAAGCAGAAGCAAAAGGTACGTTGAACTGCTGTTATCTGTGCCATAATCAATTGATGAGCACTGCCTGCATCAGCAGTTCCAGTGAGACGTGCTTACGCTTTGCAACCAAATCAACCAGACCTGCTTTGGAACAGGACAGACCAACTGAATGTGTGCATTCTTGTTTTTGTCTCCAAAACAGGGAGCCTCTCAAGTTTGTTAGCATAATCCAAGCCTGTGAAAAAAGTCCCCTGAACAAAACACTTTTAGCATGCTTCCTGTATGACATCTCCAGAACTCACACAGTTATATTCAAATGCAGTGCATTTTAACAGCTTTACTGGTGCGAGCCAAGTAGGGGACTGAGTCTGAGGGGTTCTCTCCTCCCAGCCTTATATTCCAGAAACTCCTGGCTGTGCATGGTGTGACAGCCAGCGCCTGGCTGCAGTTTCCTGGTGAGAAGCCAGGCAGTGCCTGGGCTGGAAGAGCCCCTGGAGATGTGGGGTGGGATGGGGCCGTGGTGGGGCTGGGGCTTGGGACCCAGGCGAGGCAGTGGCTGGGGCACAGAGGGGCTGTGGAGAGGTCCGGGGTTTGGACTGCTGGGAGAAACCAGGGTTGAAGCCAGGTTGGGTTGGGTTTGAATATGGCTGTGATTCATTTGCAGTTTTATTCTTCTGAAAGGAAGGGTCACCTTCACATCTGGGGCTGCTCTGGTCTTTGGACCAGTTGACTGTTTTTGTTTCCATTCCTGGTGGCTTCAGACAAGTCTTAATGAGTATTCTACTTTTCCTCAGCGAAGAGTGCTTTGCAGCAGCTCCAACTTTGACTTGGTTTAAGTACATGATCCTTTGCTAGTGTCAGCTATGCTCAACATGTGCTTGGCCTTCCTTTGTCAGCAGTTCAAAGGCAGAATGATAGGATAGGATATGAGGAGATCTTAGGATGTGCTGGAAAAGTCGCTTTTGTCTCTACCAAAGGTGAATTTTATACTTGCATTTTCTTTTTCTTTTTTTCCCTGTTTTTTAATGTACTGCACTTTTTGGTGGATTGTTTCTGCGATTTCAACCTGAAATGTGTGGGTGGGAGGAGATTTACACTGGTACAATTTGTTTGTTTTCCTGTGATGCTACTTACTTGCTTTCTTTTCAACTTTCTGTCTTCAGTTGTGTCATTGAAATGGATGGATTAGCATGCTCTGGATTTGTGATATTCCTGCTTGTGAAAACGAATGCTCGTTCTTGACGTTCAGATAGAAGCGTGACTGGCTTTTTTTTCTTGACAAAACAAATCAGGTAGAACAGCATTCTAGTTTTGGAAAACCAGCATTCAGTATAGGTGGAGCAACCTGAAGGTAACATTTAATATCCTTCTGTCAGAACAGGATTTTTTATATGCCTTTTCCAAGTAGCTACATTAATACCTGTGAGATAAAATGTAGATTGAATATTGTTGGATAACTTTTTAGAAAACCATAACTTTGTGCTGATTGACAAGTGTTTATCATAAGAAGATTTTTTGGAAGCCCTAATCCTTTCACGTAAAGCTTACAGAGATGCAATAGTGTACAGGTTCTCTCTTTCAAAGTTACACCACTGGAGCTTTAAACTTGTTTTAATTATATACTTGAAAAATCAAACTCAGTGGACCGTGCTTCGCTGGATTTAAATCTGCCCTGTACTTGTGAAGTTTCACTTAATCAGTAATCCCTGTAAGTTAGTCTGAAATAGACTTAAATCCAGGTAAGAATGTCCACAGTAGGTTTGTACAACTTTAACTGAATCATTTTAAAGCCATGCTCTTAAGGAAACCAGTGGAAGTTTTGAGAATTTGGAAGACTTCAGCCACCTCCCTTCAAATGTGTGGAACTGCAGAGTTGGAGCATGCTGAACGGGTGCACCAAGCATTATGCAAGGCTTAAAAATAAAGTGTTTTCAGTATTCACTGACTGGAGTGAATGCTGACCTCCGTTGCAATCGGCAGCAAAACCCCCGTGGTTGTTTGGTGGGGTCAGTGTATGTGTTTGCAGCAGTAAGTCCTGAAAAGGACGGTTGCACTTTGTTTTTTAAAGATGAATGAACTTTTTATTTTCTTACCTGAATAGATAACTGAATAACTATTAATATGACTAGGCACCTTTTAGGGCATTTACACAAACGTTCTGTTAGCACTTAGTGGCCTGAGATCTGGAGCGTATTTGGTAAGTGCATCAACCTCCACCCAAACTGCTCTGACTGGTTTGACTGAATGTCCAGAATCAATCTCAGGTGTGGACAAATCCATGCCTTTTGGAAAAGCTTGCTTTATTCACAGAAAAGTAATGAGGGAAGAAATGGCAGTTTGTTTCGTTGTGCACCAGAGGATATAATTTGGCTGTGAAATCTGTTGTTCGCTGCCCTGAAGCAGCCTGAGATCTAGGCCAGGTTATCCAAGTTTGGGCAGAAGCATCTCATTTCAGGAAAGCCTCTAAAAAAACCACACTTTGTTTAAAGCAACAGATTTTGTAATGTCTTTATCTAGTTAAAATGACTTTATCATTGTGCATTTTAGGTAGTTTTTTATTTTACTTTTTTCTAATAGCCTTGCAGAACAAGTATTAAACCTTCCACATCAGAACAACCTGACAGAAATCTTGTCAGTCTCATCTTCATCTGCTGGGTGGGACTTGAATGGTGCTAAAAGTCAACACGATAATTTTACAGCAACAATTTAAAGTAACTTTTTTATTGCTGGTTGATGGAAAACGTAGCATCACATGTCTGAACCTATGAGGACAGTTGTTGATCACAGATCTGCTCAAACCTTCAGTGTTTGCCTTCGTGGTTTTCCACAGGCGTGCCTGGCAAGCAAGGCAAGGAGCCTGGATTCCCAGCGGAGCCATCCCTGTTGCTGGATGCTTCGTCTGTCTCATGCTGTAGTGAAAGGAGGACGCTGCTGGTGACTTTTAGAAGACTTTGTAAAAGTTTTATAAACTGTTCGCTGGGAGTCAGCCTTTGAGGTTTTTACTGCTGGTGCTGTTTGGGAAAGTAGATTTTCCCGCGCAGGTTTTGCTTTGAGGTGGTCTGTCGCGTCCCTGCACGCTGATCCAGAAGGCAGCAGCCTGTGTTAGCAGCTCTCCTGTGCAAAAAGGCCCTGGTGCTGAGCCTCCAGGAGTTAAAAGCAAGGTTTTTTAGCTGAGCTGGAAGGGTTTTGGATCAGGTCAATGCGCAAGGCAGTCTGCAGTGGGGCTGTGCAGTGTTGTTTCTGCTGCGCCCACCCTGCGGGCAGATGCCCGGCTGCTCTGTCAGCAGCACACACCAGCAGCACCCCGGGTGCCCCTCTCACCTTTCTCAGGAGCTCCTGCTAGTGCAAAAACGAGAGCTGGGCAGTTCCTCTGCCCGCCATGTGCTGGTTCATTCCTTTGATGTTCTCTTGCCTTTCTGAAGCGCGCACACGGCTTGCGCAGGGTCTTTCACATCTGAGGATCCAGTTTGCTTTCAGAGGAGATGGAACAGTAATTTTGCATTGCAAACTTTGAGCTAAGATACCACAGTAGCAGTTCTTTCCCAGGTCCCAGCCTTGTGTGACTGCATCTGTAGGCATAAAGACAGCGAAGCATGAAGGGTCGCATCCAGGACCATCTGACAGTGTCGAATACTCTAGAGCCAGAGTATGAAATGGAGTTGAAAGTCACATTACAAGAACATGCTTTTACATCCTGACTTTGAATCCTGGTGCAACTTGTGTGTCAACAGGATTAATTACTCTTGGCAGGACTATGGTAGTGAAAGGCAGTTTGCAGGACCTGGTCCTGTACTAGCATCTGTGTCACTTCTTGGCTTCACTTTGTCGAGGACAGGCTTTGTTAAGAAAGGGTTAATTTTCTATAGGATGCCACACTGTGGCTGTAGAAACCATATGCAGTCTCTAGCAGAAGGCAAACCTCCTTCCTGGCTGTTACAGCCTTAGAATTAGTGCTTGGCATTTTCTTAGCAAATGCTAAAACAATGAGAACTAAGCTGTTTGGTACGGGAAGAGAGGAATGGACCCTTTTCACTTCCGGTTATGCAGAGACACGCATCTTACAATAAACATAATTGATCTGATTAAGTGATTATAGATCCAACCTGGGCCTTTTATGCTTTTATGAAGCCGAACTATACTATACTAGTTTTACTGAGGGGCTCAGCCATAAGTTTGTGTAATTCATTGGCAGATTTTTGGTGTTATATTTTTTAAATGCATGAACATAGATTTATATTCAAGCAACACATATACATGTGTGTGTATATATATACACACACCATATTTACCTAGTATGTCCACTGTTGTTAAAACGAAGCCCTGCAGTAACTGCCTGCTACCTGCATAGGAATAAAGCCCTATCATGGCAACTGCTCAGATGCTGAGTGTGTTGCTATTTAAGATGCAAGAGGTGATTGGTAGTTTTTTATGTTTCCACTTTGTATTAGCAAGGTATTGTGAGTGGTGCATGGCAGTTGCCTGTATATAATGTAGCAGGTCAAAAGCTTAAACAGCTTATCTTTGTACATCCAGTAATTTTTCTAATCGTAGCTATTGTTAGTCATTTGAAATTCCAGTTGCATTCTCTGAGCATAAAGAGCAAAAAATATTTTATACTGAAAAATCAATTATTTTTGAAAAAGAAAAGATATGAGGCATTGAGGAGATCAGAAACCTCTGCACTGAAGTATTCATACATTTTATTTATTTATCGTACACTAAGAGCTGAGCCCCTGGTTCAAGAAAACATTTCCTCACAGTGGCAGAAGATGATTTAGGAACCTAATTTCAGCCCCCACCTAAAGCTAAGGCCAGGTTTTCCTGAATCAGGTACCAAGCAGACTAAGCCATAAAAAGCATCGTACCATCCTTTTGAGTGGCCACAAAAAGTGGTGAGACCTTCTCAGATGCTTCTTGTAATTTATGTTGGTAGATAAGCTGAGGAATGCTGAGAGACCCAGAGATGCTTCTGCAATGTTCACCTCCTGATGTGTAAGAGTTAGAAGTATATAAATTGCAACCGCTTATTGCAGTCTAATGTTTGAAATAACCACTGTCACAAGGTACCATTTGCAATAATTAAAATCCACATTTCATAAGGTACCAACAAGTAGATTTGCTTTATTTTTTTTTAGAGGTCTTCTTTTTTTTAGTAATCTTCTTTTAGTAAGGAAGTAATCTTCCTTTGCCTGGTTTTCCCCAGCAACCTTTAACAGTAAATGGCTCTGGTTAAATGTGGAGATCTCTCTTTAAAATGGATGTCATGCGCTAGCAAACGCTTGGGTGAAGCTGACATTTATTGTCCCAGCTTTATGACAGGGTGGTTACCATTTACAGCAGGCAAGGCAGTAAAAATGGTCCCACCACTCGCAAACGTGATACTTCCCTATTTCCACTGCGTTGTTTTGGTTTCAGGTAGGCGAGTAGACCTCCACTGTAGAAGAGTATATCACGTCATTGATACCAGTGTGAATTACAGCCGGGCTTGTTGTTGGGAAATACAAGAGGAGAGAAAACTGGAAGCCTGTATTTCATTAGCTCTTCAACACTTGGGGATTTTTCAGATTAGAAAAGAAAAAATTGGAATATAGAGGCTGATTCCATACAGTACCACATCGGTCTGTCATAAAGGTTTGTATAATGTTCAGGATTTACAAAAAGGGAGCTTCTACATTCGGTCAGGCACAGAACTCTGCCGAGTTGTTCGTCCTAGATTCTCAGAAACAATCCTTTTCTTTCAGTAATTCTCACTGGTGAGTCAAAGCCTCCAAGTGTAACATTTGTTTCTTTATCTCCTATTGTGAAATTGCACAATGCTTTGGTCAAATAAGCAAGCACAGAGCTTGAACTACAACAAGTTCTTGGAAGAAACCAAAGGAAGATGTGTGTGGAATAACTTTGTTCTTAAGGATTTTGTATTTTTTTCGTGGATGGCAGAAGCAAAGGACATGAAGTATGATTTGTAATTATTCAGCGCTGGTGGAGAGCAAGTGCAAATGAGAGTAACATGGCATCACAAAAAGCTGGTTGTTGTGTAATTAGGACACTGGCAAGTTTTGCAGGGATTGCCTTTACGCGGAGGTTTGCCCAAATGCTATCTGATCTTTACAACTGCAGATGAAAAGTGTTTCTTCCTGGTGAGCAACACTGCATCCCTTTATCAGGGAGAGAAGGAGAGATAGCAAAAAACCAAAAAAGCCTCCCACTCGGTTCTTCCCCTCGCTTCACAAGTATGTGTTTTATCTGTGAGGGGTTGCGTAAACATGCTAGTAGCCATCTGCATACCTGAAAGATGAGCTAGTGTGCAGTGAACTTTGCTGTGCATTGAAGATTTAGGGACAAATTTTGCTTAACGTCCCCCTGAGGAATAGTTTGATTTACTTCACTATCTGTCCTCGTAAAGCTGAGGCCCTTAATGCAGGCAGTGTTTGTAACAGATGGCTAAAGGGGC
Organism: Coracias cyanogaster; assembly: GCA_033124195.1. Taxonomy (NCBI): domain Eukaryota; kingdom Metazoa; phylum Chordata; class Aves; order Coraciiformes; family Coraciidae; genus Coracias; species Coracias cyanogaster. Next base: position 11,150 of record JAVSBS010006349.1, on the reverse strand, counting down.
AATAGATTATGTTTATCCTCACGTTGAATGTTTGTTTTCAAGACTGTATCCAAACTAGGAAGAAGTTTGTTTGGGTTTTCTTTTTCCTGTCTGTCAAAGCCCTTGTGCAGTCTGAAATCTGGGGAAGGTTTGGCAGTGGTTGAGGTGTTCCTGTTGTTAGTGCACCCATCAGAGCTTCGGCTGATGGTGATGTGCCGGGGGGCAGGACTGGTGCTTCTCTCCAGTCTGTGGTCCCTCTGGTCACACACGTGGGTGTGTGGTGAGCAGCCTCGCAGGGTGAAGGTCACCTCTGTCTGCAGCCCCAGCACGGCAATGGGAATTCATATGCTGGTAAATCAGGATTTCACTAGAACAGAAAGGTGAGCAGACCAACCCGCTAATCCTCAGGTATGTTGCACAAGTTTCAGGGGCCTCTGCCCCCTCCTGCACCGCCTTCTCCCCAGCCTATCTAGTGTGTCTTTGGACTAGGCTTTCATTAGCTCCACACTTTTGATAGCTCCCACTTATGCGTGAAAAGGCATGGCTGAATTCTCGGGAGCGCCGGGGCCCTGCTCGCCACTGAAGGGCAGCGGGTGCTGTTGGGTGCAGGC